>LPNX010167483.1:189151-208486 GCA_001517045.1 Pseudotsuga menziesii | reverse complement strand
AAAAAAAAAAAAAAAAAAAAAAAAAAAAAAAAAAAAACATATAACGGTCTTAACTGACCACCAAAAACCTATAAAAAGTTAGAAAATTCCAAACACTCATAAACAATCAGCATGACAGCAACTCACCCCTCTGACAACCGACATCACTTCCATCGACCAGTCATGCCGACCATTTTCACCACCGACTACCAACTCCCACCAGAAGAAGACATTATGTCTTCCGACCAAAGTTCACAACCCCCTTCTCTATCACCACCAGGATCAGGAAACCCTCCATACCCACCTTCACCACCATCATCTCCACCACCTCCACCACCCCCTGATTCACAGCTCCAGCCATTGTTGAAGTCTGCGTTCAGAAAAGACCAACCATCCGACTGCACAGCCCTCAACAGTAATCAATTTTGGAGACAAATCGATTTTTGTACCTCCCTATTTCTTCGGGACGAAGAAATGTTTTGTTTGTGGGGGAGATGTAGAAGGAGCAAGTCGACATAAGTCGACTTGAAAGAAGACCGACTTAGTCGATCAACCGACTAAGTCGATGGACCGACCTAGTCGGTCGGCCGAGTAAACACAGTAATTAAGTCTGCTAACTAATAGTTGTGTCGGTTCACCGAACCGACAGGTAGTTATCTTGTAACTGTTTGCAATCTGTATATATTAGGCTATTGAGCCTCACAAGAACTCAGTTCAGTTCTTGGCTTTGTACGATCTATTGAGAATAATATAATCTGTTCATCCTATATGTTCTTGTCTCTTGTATCTGTGTATATTTATGTATATTTTTGTATGTATTATTGGTAACCTTATGTGATCTGTGAGATTACAACAAGACTAAAGTAGAAATACTTGTAACTGAGATTCTAGTGTTAGAGTCGCAAATATGTTGTACTGTCGTTACTTATTTCCAAGCTTGTTTACTTGAACAACTAATGAAAATCAAATGATTTTACCTTACAAGAGTTGTCTAGTGTTTAGCAGCTTATTGTTCTAAGCTTTTCAATTTGCAAACAAAATGCTGCTGACACTAAAAGATCTTTTAAAAATATACTCGATCGATCATACCTGTAAAAACCTGTAAGAAACAGTATTCATCTGCGTTAGCAGGATTGCTAAGCAAGCCCCGGATTCAAAAGTATATTCCACCTACTGACATAAAAGAACTAATCAGTAAACTGAAGAAAATAGCACATAAAAAGATTTTAATCTTGCTACGAAAATTAAACTGTTAAGTTATTTTAGAATTTAGTGAAACCAATTACTTAACTGTTTCTTTTATGCCAACTATTAGCTGTTAGTAAACCGCAGGTTTTAGCATTTATTGTTAACTCAAAAATTTTAATTTTTTGTGAAAATTTGGGGTTTTGACATGTGGTATCAGAGCACAAGGTTCAAACACTAGGCCTTGATGCAGCCCAACTAGCTTTCATAAAACAGTAAATTAAATTATTATGCTAACGTATTTTATTTTTAAATGATTGTTCAACAGAGAATTGTCTTTTTCTGAAGTTTAACAGGAAGGTATGGAAAGGATGGGAGAGTATGCACAAGAGGAGTCTCCAACTACATAAACAAGAAATTTACCCAGAGATCTGATACCAAAGGATGTAACTACAAATTCCTCAGAGCTGTTACAGACTGTAAAATATTTGAAAACTGAAATGGAGTCTGTAAAGAAAGAGAATAAAAGGATTATGAGGGCTCAAGAAGAGTTGAATCAGATCCTAATGGAAAAGTTTCAAACCGAAGGAAGGGGTAGAAGGTCAGAATATGAAGATGCTAGTCATCCAAGAAAATCTAAAAAGATGAAGCATGCAAAAAATGAAAGTAGTTCGTCGTCAGAAGTGTTTGGTGAACGACAAAGTTACCATACTACTAGTGACAGTAGTGATGATGATCTTTACGTCAAGAAGAGGAAATACAAACCTTATGAGAAAATATCAGGGGAATTCAAAAACATAAAACCACCAACCTTTAATGGAGAGACTGAGAAGGGGGAGGAATCCGAGTCTTGGTTGTCCGAGATGAATAAGTACTTCCAAATATATAATTATTCTAACCATTTAAAGGCTAGGATGGCTATATATAACCTCTCAGGAAAGGCTGATATTTTGTGGAAGGACTTGAAGAGAGTTAAGGGTATAAAAGAGAAAGAAGTTAACTGGAGTACCTTTAAGCGGTATTTTAAAAATAAATTCATGTCTGAGCAGTATTACGAGGAAATATCTAAGGAGTTTTAAGAACTAAAATTAGGTTCAATGACAATGAAGGATCTAAATAGCAAATTTTTAAGTCTACTTAGGTATGTACCCTACCTTGTAGATGAGAAACCAAAAGTACAGCGATTCCTTAGTTGTCTACCATATCATATTAAATATAGAATTGAATATGATAACCCAAAGACCTTGGAGGAAGCTATGAGGAAGGCTAACTTTTGTTTTGAGCAGAATCGGAAGAAAGAAAGCTTGGCCAACTAGAAGGCTAAGAAAAATAATAATCAGTCCGAATTTAAGAAGAAGGATTTTGTGCCTAACAGGAATTTCAAGAATAATAAGGCGAAAAACTATTCTAACAACAAGAATTTTCAAGGAAATAGGAATAGTACACCCAAAAATCAGAACAATTTTAATGGTAAAGAAACTGCAAACAATCATGGAAATTTTACCAAAAATTTTGAGCGTAAAGAGCTTGTCAAGTGCTGGGAATGTAATGGCCCGCACTATGCTTCAATCTGCCCAAACCGAAAGAAGACTGTTAGCAACATTCATACCGTACAGGAGGAGATGATCGTTGGGGAACTAGCAAGGAGCATGCCCAGAATTAACGCGGCCTTGGAGAACCGACAAGCTGAATATCAGACTTCCATGGTGGAAGTAGAAGGTGGAACCAGAAGGAGAATTTCTGGTGGAACTGGATTGTATCCTCAGGAGGAGGAAAATTACACTTTGGAACTGCACCATTGGACAGGTGAAGGTGCAATGGAAGCACCTTAGTCCTGAAGAAGCCACCTGGGAATTGGAAAGTAAGATATGAAATGCATATCCAATTCTGTTCTAGGGGACTTCAGAGGATGAAGAATAAATAACATCAAGGACGATGTTATATTCTAAGGGGGTGTGTATGTCACATGCCCCAATTTTGTAAAATAATGTTATCTTATTTTGATTTTATTCCCAGACATTATGTTAAATTTAATGCTAAGTGGAAACTGATGACTCAGCGGAGTTAAAGATCTGAAATGTAATTCTGAAGATTTAATTTTAAATAAATAAAAGTGGAGACAACATCTTGGGAGAGCTGTTAAAAAGAGTGTTACTGGTTAAGTTGGTGGAGGGAACTAGGTGGAGAGCAAAAAGACAAGTGGCAGAATCCTCAAACACTTCCTATGTTGTAGGTAGCAAATTCCCTACATTTGGGGTCATGATCCCCCAAGAAAGTGGGATCAGAGCAGGTGGCTCAATTAATAACAACTAACCCATAAAGACCTAGGCAATCTTAATAAAAATTCCCAATGTAGAGAGCTGAGGCTACTCATTCCACGAGAAGAATCATTCAGGTGAATGCACTTCAAGGAATTCATTGGGAAAGGGAAATTGGAAGGAAGGTGTTTGAGGGGTAAACTGTCAGAAGTTGATCTAGTACAACTTTGCAGCTGAAAGATCTTACTGCAGCATGCAGAGTTGGTATTGAGTCTCAGGACTGGTACTTTGTTGATTTCTCCATCTAGTTCCAGCCAAGGAGACCAAAACAAGCTCGGGGTCCTGAGGAGTCGTTGTTTGAGCGCTCTCCAGGAGTTGGTAGGGAAGAACGGCCTCCCATTGATGTTGTCATCCAGCTTTAAAGACAGGTTCCATTTAATTTTAATTTAGGTGTTATAGTTTATCTCTATGTATGAGCAATTAATGAATGACGTTATGTTATGTTGTGTTGAAATCTCTTAGTTATTCTAGACTGAATATGTACTATGATGAAAGATAAATCCTACCTGTGTTTTTCCCCATTTGAATTAATCCAAATCGTACTCTAGCACAGGTAGTGTGTTTAAGTAAATGAAGTATGATAGGAATATGAATGAATCGAATATTTATGTTTTCAGAGTAATGAAATGTTACTTCTCAGTAGATAGTTGTTTTCTAGAAAGTTTATTAATTTGTTTTGCAGACATGTTATAATAAATAGACTGTGTAAATAGCATGTTAGTATAGAACAATACTCATATTACTGATTGACATTAGTATGTTTAACTTTATAAATTATTTTCTACACAGTTTCTATTTCCATAAACTGTACTTTTACATTGAAAATAGAAGAATTAGTTTTATCAGTTGAAAGTTAATAGTTTATGTTAAGAAAAGATATAAAAATAATACTGATAGCTTATCTTCTTCTTTTAATGACAACTAATCTTCCTGCATCTATCTGAACTATAGTTAATAATATGATAAAGGTTACAGTATTGCTTTCTTAGTTTTAATAGCTAAAGGACAGTAGTAACTTAGGGTTTTAAGTTAATATTATAAACTATTCTTATACTTTTGTAGACAGTGTAATTATAAAGAATACTGACAGGTAAGAAGGTTCTTTTATTTTTGTTCTCTAAGTAAGTCTACAGATACAATTGAATTAACTAACACAAATATTACAGACTGCTTTCAGTCGTAATCACTATACAAATAAGAACCAACATAAACTTAAGAATATATATTATACTTAAATAATAGTATTATAAATATAAATAATATTATTATTATCCTTAAACAGTGACATTTATAGATTAATAATTTATAAAAACAAGTTGAAGAAAAACTGTACAACAGTAATAAAAATTACAAGATAATAACATAGGAATTCAATATCCTATTTAAGTTAAAAGGGAGTAAACCCTAGCTCATGTTCTGAGCATAAATTATAAATATTTTTGGTACTGTAGTAACCTAGGTTATACACAGGTTAATTCTTTTAAAACTACTGACTAAAATTGTTATGTAACAAAGATAAACTACATTATTGATTAACAGGTGTAAATGCATTTACAAAAGAAATAGAGTTTATTAATAACAGTATACATCTAAATGTTGAGGTTCAAACCCTTAAAAACTATTACATTACAAGTACAGACATAATAACCAAATTCATATCAATTATGTAATCATCATTAAATAGTCAAATAATCCACTCACAGTCCTTTAAGGATAGATAGAATTAAATAGAGAAACAATGTATTTGTTATCATAAGAGTAGTATAAATAGAACAAGGGTTTTACAGGTCAAACCCTAACCCATGACTTCCATCAAACAACCAAGATTTACATCACGGCTGTAAGTATCAGCCTTAAAAATTTAATAAATAAAACCCTTACAAAATACTCGATTGAGTTTAAACTTCATTTATATTCAGGAAGGGTAAAAACCCTAAATTACATAGAGTATAGCATAACTCCCGGCAACCAAAACAAGCTTATAACTGCTCTGCTTTTACAAACTTAAAAACTGACTGTGAAGCCAAAGCTTCGACTGAATTACTTTGCACAATACAAATTGCATCCACCCTATCAAGGGTTTGGATTTAAAAAATTTCCCAACAGCCTGTAAAATAATAAAAACCATAACATAACTCGTGACAAGACGAGAAAGGATTTTCAAACCCTGGGCGAGTCCAATGACCACCCTAACTTTAAATAAGGGAGAACCCATATTTCAGAACAAGGGGCTTACCCGAGTTTCAACCACGAGCCACGGCCGTTGCAAGGGCTGTCTTCGTATCCCTTGTACAAGATTCACTTCAACGAGCACTTGCAACAAGCGTAAACCCCTGTCAATAAAACGTTTTATGTGTTATAGCTTAAAAATATTCTATATAAAATTGCAGTAAATGAAAGAAAATGTCATTATGAAATTTACCTATCAGTGGGCGAACAACGAACTACTTCACGGGGCATTGTTACCTACAAGCGGTGCCATTGGAAACCCAACAACCCTAAAAACCTCACACAGTAGCGAGCTACGAAGAGCCGAGAAGGAAAACTGAAGCAATCACCAAGCTACACGAGCTTTGGAAGAAGGTTTCACAGGTAGCGAGACAAAGATAGCAAGAAGGATAACTCCACATTTTGCAGAGAAAGAACCAACAATTAAAAACACACACTAGAGAACGGAGGCAACACAAAGTCAAGGTACAAGGCAACATTAACCAGGAGAACGACAGCCAATAAGTATCTTATAGAAATAGGTTGTAAGTATCTTATAGAAATCATTTAAGGGACAATAAATGTACAGGCAAGACAAGATACTATTGCAAAAATATTGTCAAAAACAATGTTTATAAGTATTACAAATTACTTAGACTAAAGTAGAAATACTTGAACTGAGATTCTAGTGTTAGAGTCGCAAATATGTTGTACTGTCGTTACTTATTTCCAAGCTTGTTTACTTGAACAACTGAAGAAAATCAAATGATTTTACCTTACAGGAGCTATCTAGTGTTTAGCAGCTTATTGTTCTAAGCTTTTTAATTTGCAAACAAAATACTACTGACACTAAAAGATGTTTTAAAAATATACTCGATCGATCATACCTGTAAAAACCTGTAAGAAACAGTATTCATCTCCGTTAGCACGATTGCTAAGTAAGCCCCAGATTCAAAAGTAGGTTCCACCTACTGACATAAAAGAACTAATCAGTAAACTGAAGCAAATAGCACACAAAAAGATTTTAATCTTGCTACGAAAATTAAACTGTTAAGTTATTTTATAATTTAGTGAAACCAATTACTTAACTGTTTCTTTTATGCCAACTGTTAGCTGTTAGTAAACTACACGTTTTAGCATTTATTGTTAACTCAAAAATTTTAAATTTTTGTGAAAATTTGGGGTTTTGACATTCTCGGCCATCTCAAGCATGCAATTTTAAATGAGAGATCTAAACCAACAACTGGGAGCCTTCTTTGGGAATCCCATTCATTGGAACAAACTTAAGTTATCTTTTTTTTAGCAGATATGCATGGGTAGAGTGTCTGAAATGTCATACTGCATTTTGCAGATGAATGTGCATCAGATATATGACCAAACCATGTACCCATCTGGGATTAGAACTTCCAGATCAGCAAATAGCATATATGTATGTCAAATACATGATATAAGTGTGTCATGCATTTACAACGGTGCATCCAATAGATTAAAAAAAATGCGCAACACAAACTTGTTAATCAAAGATGGCCAAAGTTAGTGAGAGTTTGTCTAATATAGCCTATCTCGCCATCCTTTCATTTCATATTTTTCCATGTTATGTAATATGCAATTTTTACTCTAAGTTTGTAGTGCATGTGGCCATTGGAAATATACCCCATATTTTGAAATTGATAGCAGATAGAGTAACTAGAGTCAATCTTCTAAAAATTCTTAGTAATGTAGTGTCAAACTAGAGGAATTGAAAAGGCTGCAACCATTTAGTTCGGTAAAATAGAATATGACACCTTAAGAGGATCTGAACAATGAGTCCAGATCATTATAAAATTTTGGAAAGTAGAAGAATTTTCAGACTCCAGATATCTTTAAAGTGGGGAATCATCACAAGACACAACTTAGAATAGAGGAGGAAATAGTAGTATGAACCATGTTATTTTTATGCTTTATTTATCATGCAACCGTGAGGGCCAAATTTAATTTCCGCAAAGATGAATTGTGCCTCCTAAGTTAAATTCATGTCAATATCTTAGCATGCATGTTTCAACTTTCAACCAAAGAAAGAGATTTTTTTTCACCAAATATTTCTATTAAATGATTTTGAAGAATGTAGAATTAGCAACATAAAGGTTTAAGCAAGGTCAAACCTAAGGGACTAATGCTCATTCCAAACTAGACACAAGAAAGGAGAACATGGCCAGATGATTAATGGGGGCATGTATTGTTACTACAAAAAAGTATTGTTCTAATCCAATAAATTGGTCATGGAAATAAAAATATTGAGACATGTCTAAACAACCATCTCTCTTTGCATAATAATTTGATCCTAATAAAATAACCAACATGACCACAATACTTATTATCATTGGAACAAATGCATAGTTGGATTGGGATAAGGTATATTATTTGATTTTCTTGGATTTCTTAACGTATAATTATATCAATCAAATAACATAATTGTAGCTTTACTACAATACTAACAATTGCAATTCACAAGAACCGTAATAAATATCCAGCATTAACAATTTCACTGCACACTCATATGCTCACTTGGAGAATGTATATTAGTTATCAAGAATTCAATAAAGTGGAATCTGATATCTTATCAACATAGGATAAACATTAAAAAATTTATCATTAGACCAGATTCACTAGACACTAAAGTATCAAGACTTAACAATGTTGACATACTACAAAAATATAGAAGGCACTTACTCTTTTCAAAGAATTTGATCTCTACATTAAGGCTTCTGTTGAGGACAAATGTTGGATGATGCCATGGAAAGGATAATTGCAGTTTATATAGAACCAAAATATGAGAAAATGGTGTCCCAAAATCATCTTCCTCCAATGTGGGCCAATCCACCATCCCCTGTAAAATGAAAACATGTGCATGTTTCTCTCAGGTTCCATGAACATATTACACAACCTTCAAATAGTTTCAATCAGATTTGGATGTTCATATTAACTTTAAAGGAGAAAAACTTGAACTAGTAGATTTAACATTTCACATCAAGAAGAATAGGTGTTAACTCTAAGTACTCTTAGCCGTTAGATAAATGGAAATTAAATGAGATGAAATATTAGCAACAATGCCTTCAATTTTTCTTGTTGAAAAGAAGTATAAATACTTATGTGATTATTTTATTCAGAGGTAACTTAAATAGCCACTAACCTGCAATCAAGGCAAGAAACCATGTTCAAATTGATATATAAATAAAATAAAATAAAAGTTAAAGATAGACTATTCCAATCCCACTGTCATTTATACCTCAAAAGAGAACTAGCAAATCTCCCAAAATTGTTCAACTTTGTCCAAAATGCCCACTTGGAATGCAACTGTTTAAACAAAACAAAAATAAAGTGAAAACATGAAAGTAGTAATTTACTCTACCTGACTATTGAATGTAGAGTCCCATAGTTGTACAACAAAATTAGTCAAGCACATGCAATAAAATTATAAATGGACGAAAAGAAGAAAACAATGTTGTTTATACCTTCCTTTATATACTCAGAGTAATATCATGATCTGACTTTGTCTCTTAGGAGACAAGTCACTAACGAAACAATGGGAATACATGAGAGAGAGAGAGAGAGAGAGAGAGAGGTAGTTGTAGGGAAAAGTGAGACAAATACAGACCTCAAGGTATTAATCAAAACATTCTACAAATGAGGATGAACTTTCAATCCCATTGTTGCAATAAATGACAGTGTTTTAGGACAGTCATACATCAAGAAAATAGAAGCTCCTTTCAAATGTACATAGGCACCCTTAACCCACACTCTAGCACGTCCATCAGACTGAGGGACACTTTCATACATAGTAGCAGCCTCAAGGAGGATGAAAATGAGCACAAGAAACCTCTATAAAGTCTAAATAGGCTCGGCATGCTACAACAGGGTGAACAAGAACCACAACAGCCCTATTAAAGGTCATGGTAGGAACCAACAACAACACACTCATAAAAAATACCTCAAAATAGTCAGCAGACAATAGATCAAGTCAAGGCATCTGAAGGAACAGTCATGCTTCAGTTTAGCAAACTCAGCAAAGGTCACAACCCAGCTTAGCATCCCAAGAAAGTTCAAAGCTTAGTCCAAATAGCTCACACAGGTCATGGATCGGTCCAAACAGCCCATAGAGGTCATGGTTTGTCCAAACAACCCATAGAGATCATGGTTTTGTCCTATCATAGGTCACAACTCAATCCAATTTATCCCACAAGGTCACAGTTAATCCCAATGCATCCCACCAGGTCACAGCTCAATACTAGAAACCTCAAAGGTGGTCGTAGTTCAACATAAGAGGCTCAGTAAAGAACATGGTATGCCCTATCAGGATACCAACAAGCTCCAATACAATATAATAATAATAAAAATAAATCACATATATATGAAAATATAAATTCTGAAACAAAAAAAACTATATGCAAATGCAGCTCTTGACCCACATCTGTTTAATGGAATTCATGGTCGATTTTCCTGTACTCATGGAGATTCCATCCTCAAATTTTGCAGATGAATACTCAAGCAGCCCGTTGTCACCAAATAACCAACCCAACCATATCATTGGAACCAAATAACCATTCCAAGCAAACCGTTGGAGCCAATTTTTTTATGTCGCCCGTAGGTGAGGAGGTTTTGGTGGGTTCTGAGGGGAAAGTAGTTGTGCATTGGGACTGGAGGAAATTTTTGGGCATTTATTAAGCCACCATTGATACTCGTTGAGGAAATTGTGATGATTATTCACAATTTTTGAGGGTTCAGAATTCTGGTATTTAATTGCCAGTGCTACCATGGATAAAAGAGCATTGGAGAGAACTTGGACGCTCTTGAAGAGGCAGGCCACGAGTTCTACAGCTCTAGAGTCAAAATGACCTTCTTCCCTTACAAAATCGCAGGTAAGTTTCTTTCTTTACTATGGAGTTTTATCTTTTGCATGTTAATATTTGTTATAATTATGAAGCCTAGGTAGGTATATTTTTTTGAAAACTTAGAAAGCATTCATGAAATAAGTGGTATAGGGATACTAGGTGTAGTTCTTAAGGTAGGTAGGTAGGTTTTTTTTTAAACACTAAATTGAAGATAGTGTAATGTCGTTCCATCCCGGAACAAGTTTGTTAGGATTATATAATCCTCCCTTGTCCATATATAGTCTATTTGGTCATCTTTCCTAAATTAGGAGTCATTTGGGTGAGTTTGGAGCCACCATGATATTGGCACCACTAGTGCCACTGGTGCCATTGGTTCCACCGATGCCATTTGGTGCCACCAATGCCAATCCCTACATTCTAGGAGCCACTCTGAGTTCAACCAGCATCCTCCATTAGTTGGTTGTGGTAGGTAGAAAGTTATGCTGCTTCAACCTCTAGTTACATTCAATTAGATCACTCTCAATTAGTCTAGTGCCATTTTTGCATGGTTACATGGGGAAGTGGCGCCTTTTTCCACCTACCTCATCAGTTTTACTAGTTTAACTAGTTTAACTGATTGTAAGACTAATTTAGACATCAGGAGTTATACTATTGGATCCTATGCAGTTATTTAGACACGTTGAGTTATACAGTCGGCCAGGTTTAGTTGGTAGATTCAAAACCTAACCACATGATGTGAATTCTCCTTATTGTAACACTATTTTATTACTGTTGGATTAATGGAGATTAATGTTGTAATTAACTGTTCAATTCTTATCGGATTTGTCTCAAATTGTTCTTGTTCAATGTACATTGTCTATGATATTCCACTGCATAATTATACTTCTCAATTTCTCTTATTTTCCTATAGATCAATGGTTCACAAATTTTACATGGTATCAGAGCCTTGTTCAGGCTAGCAGCAATTCTTGTCCGATATCCATTGTACACCAGAAGCAGTTAAGTTCCCACATAAATCCTGCAATTTTTTCCTTACTAACTTTGGATTCGTCTAGAGAATTCTCTGCATGTGTGACAGACTCTGAGAAAGTGTACATGTCGAGGTGGAAAGGATTGAAATTGACAATATTGTGAATTGAATTTGGTTTTTTCAGTGTTATTTGCAGGTACCTACATAGCTTCTTGAGGAATTGATTATTTTAGCATATAGAAAGATGGACCCTTCAGCTCTCGTACCCCGAATCCTTACACCCTTCAACTACATTGATTGGAGGGAAAATATACAGGTGTCCTTGCACAATCTTGGCCTGTATAGGATGAATATGGGTAGAGAAACTGAGCCCCAATAGCATGTTGAGAAGAACAAATTTTTGAGTCATCTTGATGAGGCCTTCGACTTCATGTGCACTCATATCTCCTGGGATCTTTTGTTCCACCTTGAGGGACTACGGACTCTGAAGGAATCTTAGGAGAATCTTGAATATTTGTTTGGAAAAAAAGATGATATTCGAGGGCACATATTGGAAAATGAACTCATTGCGTTATAGCCCAATAGTTTCAAATATATTCAACAATTCTTCACAAAATACAAGTCACTAGTACTGCAATGCAAACAATGTGAATTACAAAGGAAAGATGAGCATATTGTGTTTTCAATACTGAGAAAAATTGGCTCTAAGTACTCAGTCTTTGTCTCTACATTCCATTCCGGAAGAGCTTCCATCCCCAATTGGAATATGCCTTCTCTAGATGTTTTTGTTGGGTCCTTAATACCATAGCAATATGAATTGGTTCAAATGGGAGTGATTCAAACCTCCGAGAATCAAGCGCTCTTGATGAAATACTCAAACAATGCACAAGAAAGAGGGAAGCACAACAGGAAGGAGACTAAAACCATTGATTTTAAGCCAAAGGAGAATAAGAGATCTTCTGATGGATCCTACGTTCTAAGAAAAAGAAGAAATTTGAGAAGACTAAGTGTCCATATTGTATTAGAGGCTTTCATCCAAAAATAAGGTGCATGAAGAAGACAATCAATCAGTTGTTAACACTCCTTGAACAGAACAATATTTATCTTCCACAAAGAGTAAATAATTTTAATGTTAGACAACCAACAGAAGATCATGAGAGGTGCCATGCCTTGAAGGCAGGCCTCACTCAGTCGAAATCTTGATAGATTCTGGAGCATCCAACCACATGGTTTTCTCTAGGGAATCCTTCACCACTCTCATTATCTTAGGAGGACATAGTATTCATATGGGTGATGAATCTCATATCCCAGCAGAAGGAATAGGTTCTATTAAAATCCAGCATGGAGAGTTCAGAAATGTACTCTTTGTGCCCCCTCTTGCAGAAAACTGGTTATCTATACTAGATGACTCGCATTGGCTCCCCAAAGCAAGTGGTATTTGTCCCTGACTCAGTAGAGATCATAGATATCTCAACTGGGAACATTATAGTGAAAGGTGTTGCAGACCATGCCTCCAAATCATATGCATTCTCACACTTCATTCCATACTCAGATACAGTACAAACATAGCTTCCATTCGAAATAGATAAAGGTATTAAAACTCATGTACTTCCATTTGTAGATACATATTTACTGTCTAATATTTTAGATTCAATTGAAGAGGAATATCAGCATGATCTTGATATTGAGCTTACACCTCAAGAGGATATAGATCTAGATCCAACATATTTTTCATCTCAGTATCCTAAATGGGCCCAGAAGCTCATTAAAGCAGTTGGGGATGTTTCTGGGAATCCATATGATAGAAGAATAACAAGGTCCCAATACCATAAAGAGTATTTTGTATTGTCCCACATAGATCCACTTCTCCCTAAGAGGTACTTCATGATGTTGGGATCATATCCTCAAAAATTCAAATAGGATTTCCATGATCCAAGATGGAAAGCAGCTATGGATGAGGAATTTGATTCACTACAATACAACAAAACTTGGGAACTTGTTCCCTTACCTCCTGGGAGGAAACTATTTTAGTGCAAATGGATCTACAAGACCATGATAGGCTCTAATGGAACCACAACCAAGTATAATGCTTGGATAGTTGGAAAAGGATACTCACATGTTCAAGGATTGGACTATAATGAGACATTCACTCCAGTAGCAAGAATGGACTCCATCAGACTTGTGTTGGTCGTTGCAGCTTTAAGAAGGTGGGAGTTACATCACATGGATGTGAAAAGTGCCTTCCTCCATTGTGACTTGAAGGAGGATATTTACATGAAACAACCTGAGGGGTACATTGAGGATTCCTCCTTAGTTTGAAAACTGGCGAAATCACTCTATGGGATCAAACAATCCCCAAGGGCATGGTATTCCAAAATGGATTCCTTCCTCATGTCACATATATTTGAAAGATGCAAATCAGATCGCAATGCTTACATGCAGAATAAAGAGGGATTCTCACTATTGATTGTGCTATATGTGGATGAATTTCTCATTACTAGAAGCTCTGCTGCTGGATTGAGCAACATCAAGTCAGCTCTGAACAAATCATTTGCTATGACAGATATAGGACTGTTAAGACAGTTCATTGGTCTTGGATTAAGTCAAAATACTTCAGGAATCATGATATCATAGTCCAAATACTCATTAGACATGCTTAGGATATTCCACATGGAATATTGTAAAGTAGCCCCTTTTCCCCTCATATTTGGCATCAGGATAGAAGAAGGTGGTTCTACACCATTGGTAGACAACACTCTTTTCAGACAACTCATTGGGATCCTTATATACCTCACACATTCAATACATGCAGAAGCCACATGAGCTGCACTGGAAGGTAGCAAAGAGTATATTACACTATGTGTAGGGTACTAGAGATTATGGGATGCATTATGCAGCTTGTGCACAGGTTGATCTCATAGGCTTCATAGATTTAGACTAGGCTAGAGATGGGAATGATAGAAAATCCACTTGAGAATATGTGTTTATGTTGGGATCTAGGCCATTTTATTGGTCCAATAAGAAGCAAGAAGCACTTGTGCTCTCTTCAACAGAAGCATAGTATAGGAGGGTTGTAAATGAATTTATTCAGGAAGTTTGGTTGCATGGAATCTTGACAGAATTTTAGTTTCACACTTCACCTTCAGTGGAAATCTACTGTGACAACCAGAGTACCATAAAGATATCCAGTGAACCAGTTTAGAAGCAGCAGACGAAGCACATTGAGGTTCACATGCATTATATTCAGGAACTAGTGCATGACAAAACTATCACACTCCATTACTTCCCTACACAGAATAAGATTGCAGATATATTTACCAAGTCCTTCATAGAAAAGAGATTTTTCTTTCTCAGTTCTCTTCTCGGTGTAAAGGCTTTATTTATTGCTCTTGATTCACTGCTTTTTTGTGGGGGGGTTTCCCATGAGGTTTTCCCCATTTTCCTTAGTTTATTAAGCAGTTTTTATTTTTCATTAGATTATATGGGTGACTTTTGGCCTAGTTTCCAAGGCCCAAAATTGTCCAATTTAGGATTAAGGGGGGTGTTAGGATTATATAATCCTCCCTTGTCCATATATAGTCTATTTGTTCATCTCTCCTAACTTAGGATTCATTTGGGTGAGTTTGGTGCCACCATGATATTGGTGCCACCGGTGCCATTGGTGTCATCGATGCCACCGGTGCCATTGGTTTCATCAGTGAATCCCTACATTCTAGGAGACACTCTGAGTGCGTCCAACAACCTCCATCAATTGGTTGTGGTAGATAGGTCGTTATGTTGATTCAAACTCCAATAACATTTAGTAATATCACTCTCAGTTAGTCTAGTGCCATTTTTGCATGGATACATGGGGAAGTGGTGCCTTTTTCCACCTACCTCATTAGTTTAATTGGTTTAACTAGTTTAACTAATTTTAACATTGATTTAGACTAGTGCAGGTTCCCATGTAGTGATTTAGACACACTGAGTTAGCCAGACAATCAGGTTTAGTTGGTAGATTCAAATTATCCTTATTGTAACACTATTGTATTACTGCTGGATCAATGGATACTAATGTTGTAATTAACTGATCAATTCTTATCAGATTTGTCTCAAATTTTTCTTGTGCAGTGTACATTGTCTTTGACAGTCCACTACATAATTCTACATCTCAATTGCTCTCATTTTCCTGTAGATAAATGGTTCACAAATTTAACAAAGTTAACAAATGTGAATGGCAAGTCAAGGACCAACAAGGTTCAACACAAGATCAAAGGAAACAAGAGTGGTCATAACAAATTGAGAAGACAGCCCTATCACCCACAATACCAAGGTGTACCATCAAGGTGGGGAAACAACCATTTTACCCACAAGAAGAAAGTGTACAATCAAGGTGAGGAAACAACCCTTTTACCCATAAGACCAAGGGTCAAAACTGTATCTTCTCTCTCACTGTATATATTCCATAGTTTTTCCGTACAATAACAATAAGTTTTATCATCACTGTATAAGGAAGGTCCAAACTATGAAACACTTCGAGTTACTGCAATACAACATATATAACATAATTTTCATTTATTTCAACTTGACACTCCCAAAAGTCCCTATGTTAAAGTTAAAGCATCCAAGGACAAAAAATAATAGCAATAGTAATAAATAAATGAACAAGTTAAACTAGCATACGAAAAGGAGAAAACAATGTGGTAACATATATAACATAATTTTCATTTATTTCAACTTAACACTCCCAAAGGTTGTTTTAAAGTTGAAGCATCCAAGGACAATAAATAATAGTAGTATTAATAAATTAATGAACAAGTTAAACTAGCATACGTAAAGGAGAAAACAATGTTGTAACATATATAACATAATTTTCATTTATTTCAACTTAACACTCCAAAAGGTTCGTGTGTTAAGTTGAATCATACGAAGACAATAAATAACAATAGTAGTAATAAATTAAAGAAAAAGTTAAACTAGCATATGTGAAGGAGAAAACAATGTGGTAACATATATAACATAATTTTTATGTCTTTCAACTTAACACTCCCAAAGGTCCATGTATTAAAGTTCATACATCCAAGGACAATAAATAACAGCAGAAGTAATAAACTAATGAACAAGTTAAACTGGCTTACATAAAGGAGAAGACAATGTAGTTTAGACCTTTCAATACCTTCACAAACCAAACCAAGACATCACAACTAACATAAGGTTTGTATCTTTTTGTATGATACAATCAATGACAAAATACCTGTCAAGAACCTGTGTCAACCCTCCTCTTTATTTCGTTAGTATTATTTTGTTGGGAACATATTATGTGTAAGCCATCCCCTTAGTATGTTGTATTATCTGACATTCATGGGGAGCAATAGTTGTTTAGATTAGACTTAGTATATAAGTACATGTTGAGTCCAATGAAGGAATCCACAAGTTATTTTGTATTGAGGTTGCCCCCTCTAAGTGGCCCACGATTAATAAAATATCTTCTATGCTATGTTATTTCAATTATATCATGCATTTTCATTGTTTATTGCAGGAGGTTCCTCACATCTAGTATTAGAGCACTTTCTTGGGCTCCCTGGGTGGAATTTCCGCTAAAAAAAAATTGCAGTACTTTCTGGTGTTGTGATTATTGCAGTAGTGCATCTTCTTTGCATCTGTATTGTTCATTCGGATCAGGGAATAAACAATTTCGCTTAACTATGGGAAGTAATTGGGCATATCCCTAAAAATAATTGTGGGGACTACCACAAGAACCCCAAAGTAGTTGGCCATTGAGAGGACCTGCCAAGTGAAAAAGGAAATGACCCATACTTGATTGACTAATTCCCACCTGTGACGTAAAACAGGAGTTGTCGTTTGTGGCAAAGCGCTTATCAGTTTTACCTAAGCCGTGGAGTGAGGGGTAATTCCCCAATAGGCAAGTCGTTGGACAACATTGGTGGCTGAGTGAATTCCCTAAACCTTTAGGAAGTCGAACATACCTGGGGTCCATATCTATTTTAGTTAATAAAGCACATATTTCTAAAGCCACCACAGATCATTTCCATCGAAACAAAAAAATATATATATTTATATTTCCACAGTCCATATGTATATATGTATATGTGTGTGTATATATATGCATGTGTGTGTGTGTGTGTGTGTATTGGCCATATAATCTTTGTTTTATCTCCATTTCCCTTGAAAAATCATTGTAACCCCCTTCATTCCATTCTACATATTCCTTTCTTTAGGACCCTATCCCAAATTCCACTTACCGAAGCGCGAAATTTCACTTTTGTCTATTTATAGGGTTTTCCATAACTTTTTCGATTCTCACCCAGTCACATTCAAAATTTTCCATAGTGTTCGTTTCCCTTTTTTGCATCCTTGTCCCTCTTTGAAAAATTTTCCCATTCTTTCACCCCACTTCTAAAATTCACATTTTCTACTTCTGTATCCCTCGGAAAGTGTCCAAAACCTAGTCAAACCCCAATTACCCACCCGATTTTTTCTCAACTCAAAATTTTTCTTTCCTAAAAACCTTTTCTTTTTGTTTTTCTACCCATTCCCAAAAGAAAAAACTCCTAGTTATGGTTGTCACCCACGTAGGGGAAAATAAAAAAATGGAAGAAGAACTTGCCACCCTCAAGACCAAACTCCAAGATCTGGATGAAAATTTTCTCAAGGTATTGTAACCCCCAATACGCAAGTCGTTAGACAACATTGGTGGCTGACTGAATCCCCTGAACCTTTAGGAAGTCGAACATACCTGGGGTCCATATCTATTTTCAGTTAATAAAGCGTAGATTTCTAGAGCCGCCACAGATCATTTCCACCAAAACGAAAAAATATATATATTTATATTTCCACAGTCCATATATGTGTATATGTGTGTGTGTGTGTGTGTGTGTGTGTGTATCTATGTATGTATATGTGTGTGTGTGTGTGTGTGTGTGTGTGTGTGTGTATTGGCCATATAATCTTTGTTTTATCTCTAATTCCCTTCAAAATTCATTGTAACCCCCGTCATTCCTTTCTGCTTATTTCCTTCCTTGAGGACCCTATCCCAAATTCCACTTACTGAAGCCTGAAATTTCACATTTGTCTATTTCTAGGGTTTCTAGGGTTTTCCATAACTTTTTCAATTCTCACCCAGTCGCATCCAAAATTTTCCACAGTGTTTGTTTCCCATTTTTGCTTCCTTATCCCTCTTTGACAAATTTTCCCATTCTTTCACCCCGCTTCTGAAATTCGCATTTTCTACTTTCGTATCCCTCAGAAAGTGTCCAAAACCTAGTCAAACCCCAATTACCCGCCCGATTTTTTCCAAACTCAAAATTTTCCTTTTCTAAAAACCTTTTGTTTTTGTTTTTCTACCCATTCCCAAAAGAAAAAACTATTGTTTATGGTTGTCTCCCGCGTAGGGGAAAATAAATAAAAAATGGAAGAAGAACTTGCCACCCTCAAGACCAAACTCCAAGATCTGGATGAAAATTTTCTCAACCTCCATCTTTTGCATTTAGTCATGAGCAACCGACGAAATCCTGAGTCTTCTACAAACATTGGGTTCTCTTCTTCCATTAATTTCTGTGGCCTGAAGCTTGATTTTCCTCGCTTCAATGATGACGATCCGACTGGATGATTTAAAGAGAAGAACAATATTTCAGTCTACATAACACTTTTGATGTCAATAAAGTCGCACTTGCATCCTTTCATTTAGAACACGAATCCCTTCAATGGTTTCGTTGGTACATCAAGGCTCATGAAGATCCAAACTAGAAATATTTTTTCCAAGTCCTTTTGCAACAATTTCGCCCTAGTGATTTTGATGACTTCACAA
>LPNX010167483.1:0-188939 GCA_001517045.1 Pseudotsuga menziesii | reverse complement strand
GTACTCATAATAAAAGTCATTTTACACTTTCTCATAAAATAATATTATTGTTATTTTCAAGTAAAGTACTCACAATTCACTTTCTCATAAAATAATATTATTTTCATTTTCAAGTAAGGTANTGGTTATTTATATTATGCATAAAAAGTAGTGTAGGAGGTGAGTTGTCATATATACCTACCCCATAAAACCCCTAACTCATAATATTTCAATATATCTTATATTTTTGTAGTAGATCTCTTAGGAGGCCCATTTTTTACCTCAAATTCTCTCTAATGACTCACCAAACTTCGCCAAACTGGCACTGTGAGAGAGTATAAGATAGAATTCGAGAAACTAGCCAATCACACAGAAGGATTGTCTGATGCATTCTATAGGATTTGTTTTATCAGTGGTCTGAAGGATTAAATCTGATCTGAGGTTAAAATTTTATGTCCTAACACAATTATGGAATCCCTAGGGTTGGCTAGATTGGCGGAGGAAAAGATCATGCCTCAACAACACTCCAAATCCACTTTTGTTCCATTCAGAAATATGGTTCCCCAAAGACCTCCAATAACGCCATCTACTAAACCACTCCTATCAAGCATTTGTCTAAAGCCGAGATACTGCCCCGTAGAGAAAAAGGGCTTTGTAATAATTGTGATGAGAAAATCACCCGGGGACATCGATGTGCTGAGAAAAAGCTTTATCTCTTGGATGTGGATTCTTCGCCTACACCTGAAATTTATGATGATGCTTAGGATCCAATAGATGATGAGGATGACCTTCAGCAACTACATGTTGATCCTCTTGCTCAGGACAACCATCCAGATATATCCCTCCATGCATTAGCCGGAATCACCACTCAACAAACCATGCAGGTCAAGGGTTTCTTCAAAAAGCTCCCTCTTACAATACTCATTGATTCTGGTAGCACTCATAACTTCATTGACCCTAGGATCGCCAAACAGACTGATTGTTTTGTCCATCCTTTCCCCAGCTTTGAAGTCATGATTTTCAATGGGGGCACCTTACCTTGCAAAGGGAAGTGTCGTAATGTGTGAATTTCAATTGGAGATTATAACTTGCGTTTTGACAGGTTTGCCTTTCCCTTAGGTGAATGTGATGTGGTTTGGGTGCTTAATGGTTATGCACACTTGAACCCATTTTATGGGATTTTGCTAAACTTTGGATGCATTTTTCAGTCAATGGCGGAAAACACACATTGAAGGGATTAAAACTAGGGTCTCTCACCATCATTAGTTCACATCACATTGAAAATATCCTTAAGAAGAATTCACATGGTGTCATCGCTAAGCTCCATTTCATTCAGATGCAACCTTCAGCAGTCTCAAATACCCCCTTGTATCTACAAAAAAATTGGATCGATATACATGTGTTTTTGTTGAGCCGATAGGATTGTCACCTTTAATACCAGAGGACCATTGTTGCACCTAAAATATCCATTGATTCCTAAGCACCCTTCAAACCACTTGGCCAGAGATTCTTTCGAAAGTTTTTTCCCACTCTTGAGTAGGCTAGCGCACTTTCTCCCTTATGACAGAGCATCGGTGCCTATTTCTCATTGACATCATGTGTCTCCAGCACCTTTACCCTATTCACAAGGAGTGTCAGTTCCTTTACCCTCTGTGCAGAAAGCGCCGACATATTTAAAATGGGAAAAAAGGAAGTTTCGAGAAGCTTCCATACAAAATCCCTCATGGAGGTGGTTCCTATTATCTAAGGAGAGGTGGCATTCAGCCTCCTCACCCATAGGTATCATCCCCTATTCCTTTCCTAAATAATCTCATCTCATATGAGCCTCCTTTGTCCAATAAAAGAATCCTTCATGGACTATGTGAGGGGAGATCAAGAAGAGCATCCTTATGTTGTTGGATTGAAGTCTGGTATTGAGAAAAAGTTGAGTGATTTTGTGTGCAAAGATGTTTGTGTGAGTGTGTCAAAGACCATTATGGAAGACAAAGATGTCAACATCAAGGATTTGGTTGTAGCTTTACCTTCTTATTTGATTAATAGAAAAGTGTTCCCCTTTCCCATATTTCATTTGTGTTAATATCAGTCAATTATTATTAGATTCCTTGATCACTAATATGGATTGTTAATATATCTAGTTACTCTCATCTTTTTGTCTTGTTTTCTAAATGCTTCTTTGCAGGCACTGTAGATCACATGAATAGTAGTGGAACGAAGACTAAAGCTTCCAGATATGAGGTACAAGGGTGATTTTATTAAATTAGATTAACCATCTAGGGAAAGGATATAATGTTATGGTGTTTTGTTATATACGTGTACCATACAGGATAGAGGAATAAGCGGTGTCCACACCGGTTGCAGAATTCCTACAAACAAAATTTGTGACCATACTGGGCATAGCTTGATCCAGTTAGGTATGGGGCAGATCCAGTTAGATCTAAGATCTTTGGTAACATTCTCACTTGAAAAACATCCATTCTCTTACTTAACTCACTTGGATTATTAAGGTGAGTAATTCACCTTACTTTTTTTATCAATTTTCCTATGTTTGAAGTTTTCTTTACTTCTGTATCAGTCCAACTCAGTCCTTTTGGTTTCTTTGCAGGTTATTTTCCTTCTTCCATTTGTGAATCCACCGACACACCTAGGAATATTTTACAGAGCGTCGTCCCTCTTTGGCACCTACTGCACCCTGGCACTAAGCTTCGTTGGTGGCTTCATGCATATGGCACAGATTGTCGTTGGTGCCTCTACTTAGTGAACACAGTGTGTTGTCCACATATTGGAACTTTGGTGTGACCATACACAGTGTGTCAAGGTAAGTTCATCACTGCCTTATAGCATGTATTTTCACATTTTTTGCTTCTCTGAAGTTTGTTGTGTAATTTGATTGTTGTTTGCTTGCTAGATCTGAGAGTTTGATAGCCTGACCTCACCTTTTGAGTTCATATTTAAGATTTTTCATCAATAAGGAATTTGTAGTGAAAAGTAATTGTGTATGATTTACAGTTTTGGATGCATGACTTGCTTAGTCCATTCTCCGAAAATTTTGTTGTGAAAAAAGAAGGTCTGTAGCCTCTTTTAAATTAGTTCATTTTAGTTGCTTTATGTTCTTTCATTTTCAAAATCATATTAAAAAATACAAAAGAAATCAGCTAGCTTGTTTTGTTTGCATGACTGCTTATGAAAAGTTTATTCCCAGTTTGCATGAGTGCTTAGGAAAGTATATATTTACGAGTTTGATTAAGTTTAGTTTTTAATAGACATTAGAGGCTCTCATTCTTTTCTCCTTTTAGAGATTAGATAGTCTTAATGGTGAATATCTTGTGTGTTTCAAAAATTGTCATAGATATTGAAGTTTGATTTATTGAAAGCAGCATGGCATCTTTTTTTTAAAAGAGAAAGGTTTCTCCCCTACTCTAGTTATCTTTCATTGAATAAAAAGACTTGCATGACATATAGATTTTAAATTTGCATCTTGATATACAATTCGCAAACATTCACTAACCATCAAGATCAAATCAATGGTATCTTAGGTTAAAAAAAATTAGTAATTTGAGTGATAGGATAGAGGAGTGTTCCGACATCTTAAAACATAGGAGTTGTCATTTTATGCATGCACTACATCCCGGGGACTGTGTGGTTCTTCCACATACCATCGGTATACCGAACGTCCTTTCACATACCCTTGAGGTATATACAAAGGTACTTCATGTACTAGATTGTATATCGAAAGGCCCCTTTCATATGGTTGTGCATTAGACATGACTAATACGGATTTGAGATCCCATGTACCTTGAGTATATCGGGAGACCCCTCTAGGATACCCTAACCAACTGATAAAATCCTTTGTCCGTTTTGTTGAAATACATTGAGAACAGCACTCATGGAGCTACTACACATGTGTCATCTAGGTAGTCAGGTATTTAGGAAAGGGTACGGTCCCAATCCTCCTTATCGTGTTTTACTATTGGACCCTGTGGTATATCACGAGTTGTGACAACTTGACAATCCTAGTGAGGAACCAGCTATCATAATCCCATCCTGTCAGTTATGTTTGCTTGTGGCATTAGCTTGCGTAGGTTTGTTCGTTTGTGTTTTCTTCGTTGTCTTGAAGTATAGAGTAGAAAGCGTTAGCCAATACCCTCATTGATTTAGTTGTGAGGCGTTCTCATAGGTGGTAGGGTTTACCACCTGACTATCCTCCTGTCATGGAAGGAAACGACGGTGAAACTATGGACCAACCGGCTTCTTATGATTCTCATATAGTATATGTTCTAGTTACTGAAACTAGGAAAGAATTCTCTACTTATGATAATCCCTTGTTACTTCAACAACATTCCATTCAAAAATGTTTCTTTTCGTTTTCCACCAGAAGCCCAACCTAGTTCATCGAATTGGGTATTTAATCACCCATGAAACGATACTGTAGTGATAGGATTTGGTCCAAATGATCCTTTTTGGGAGACCTCTTTAGGGAAAGGCATTTCTGAATATAGGACTACTAGACCTTCCTTTGTTACTCCCATTTGAGGGCCTCCTACAAGTCAAGAAGCTTTGGACCGCTCTACCAATATATCGAGTGATTGTGTAACATAGGAAAAAATATAAGGAGGACAATTTTTTATCCTCTTCCCTAGCTTTCAGGAACAACCCCACCTAGATATCATGCCCTTTCGTCATCTCAAGCAGCTCCTGTCTTATGGTCACTGGCCCAAAACATGGTTAGTCAAGATCGAGGTCAACCCTCCACCCCCATCCCACCTAGACAAAACTCTCCATCAGTTTCCACTTCCCCGATAGTTTCTATGCCTGAGGGGCATTCCCTAGCTCAAGTTTCTTTAGCTACTAGTGGAACCATTTCTAGTATGGGGAAGAACCTACCGATGAGACCACTAATAGTAAATACTCCTCCTCCTAATACCAACACAGTTGTACCCTCTTCCATCCAAGGAGGACCTTCATGGGTCCAACCCATCGTTAGTACGCTTTCTTGGTATATACTTACCGTGGGAATCAACCACCTATGGTTCATCAAGCTTACCAACCAGCACCATCGGGGTCTTTATATCCTGGAATGCCTTACCTAGAGAATGCTTATGTCCCTTGGGGGAAACCTAATTGTTCTAATGTTCCATCCTATGGAGTACCTTTTGTAAACACTGCTGGAGGTTTTGGAGGTCCACCCCGAGGCCATCCTCCTAGACAACCTGGAGGATCTCGAGGACTTGGTGGACCATCTAGAGGACCACCACCTAGAGTACCACCACCTCGAGGACCACCACATGGAGGACCACCGTCTAGGGGCCACCACCTGGAGGACCACCACCTAGAGGACCACCATCACCACCTAGAGGCACGCCCCTTGGAGGCCCACCCCCTAGAATCCCACCTCCCTCGGGTGGCCCACTGCCTAGCAGACCTTCTAGTGAATCTTTTGGAAATAAACCACCTAACCAACTAGTCACGGGGACATCATCTATGCCCGTTTATCAATCTTCTTATGGTCCTACTGGTCCGCATATGCCATACCAGTATTACCAATATACTTAACCTAATCAACAATTTCCATTTATGGATAACTTAGATCTGCATATTTGTCCAAATTGATCAACGATCGGATACACCATGATACCACATGGTAGGAAATCCCAGTTAATTTACCCTCAGACATACCTAAATTCGATGGTAAACCTAGTGAGGATCCCAGAAACCATGTGATGACCTTTCATTTGTGTTGCTCATCAAATTATCTGATGGATGGTTCAATCCGTCTATGTTTGTTTAAGAGAAACCTCGCAGGAGTAGCTATGAAAAGGTATATCAAGCTACCCCACCATTCATTTTGAGACTTTAATACCTTATCAATGGCATTTTTTACCCATTTTCAAATACTAATTCGGTACGAGACAAGTACAGACCTGTTAACCTCACTTTTCCAGTCTCCTTCCACCCATATCTCCAATCATATACATGAATGGAAACAAAGATATTTGTTGATTAAGGCTCCCATTCCTGATCAGTTACTGATTGATTTTTTACGAAATATTTAGTTCCCCCCATTGCTAGGGAAGTCTCCATCGGAGGTGTTGTTATGGAGGAGAAGGCCATTAGTTGTGCTTAGTACCTAGACTTGGTGTATTCCTAGTTAGGCACTTTGTATGACTTAATCCCTCAAGCTCCTCCTCCTACATCAGACCCCTCAAGACCTGCAATGGAACCACCCGCTAATGGAATTCTTGGTTAAGTTCAAACACAATCGACGGCAAAATCCACAAAAAATCAAAATCAATCTGCCGCACCAGCTATTCAACATGTTCCACCACCCAAAACTGCATGCCCTCCTATTGTTTCCACCGAAGTAAATGTGATTCAATTCGTCGAATATTTGGGAGGAAAGAAGGTAAAAATAAATCTAAGAAAATCGATAACCAAGAGGAAGGTAAAACACAAAACCCTAATGTTGATTCTAAGAATAAGAGAAAGGAAAAGTTTCCTTTCCTGATTTCTGGAGGTGATCACTTCACTAAAGAGTGTCCTCGTCCAGAGGAAGTTAGCATTTTAATTTTTTTAAATCACCCACCCCTACATTTCTTACAGACCCTTTCCCCACCCAACAGCAATTGATTGGTCATCAATCCTTGCATGGGACTTCTTCATCTTCCATTGATGAATTCAAAATGATGTCAAGTGAAATGATTCACCTTAAAAATCGATCCCAAAGTTATGACCCTCCTCTAGAAAAGAAAATTGATGATGTTCCATCTGACAAACCTTCAATGTCCACCCCTCCTCCAAGTAACAGTCTTCAGATTGAAAAAACTATTCCTGATGCAATTCTTCGCCCACCTAAGAGTACACTTTGAAATTCCATTCTTAATCCTAACGCATGTGTTTCCTAGTACTATAATATAGTATAAGATCTATCCCAAGCACCTTGTGCTATGTTGCCTCTTGATTTACTCCAAACATGTCCACAAAGCGAAATAATTTGCTAACAACCCTTGGAGCTTTGAATCCTGAAAATAACAATGTTATCACTTTCAAGTTGGATGATTTTAAAACCAGGCTCTCCCATGAGTTGGCTTTCCAATTGTCTACAAAAGCTATTGGAAAGACCATCTTTCGCACAGTATTAGACGAGGGAACGTCCACCTTGGTCATGTCTTTGTCTTGTTGGAGAACCATTGGTTCTCCTAAAATTAATCTTTCACCCACGACACTAAAGGACTTTGATGGTCGTGGATTTCAACCTTATGGATTACTTCCCTCTCTCCAGGTAGAACTAGCTAAGGGGAAATCAGTTTCCATTCACATTGAATTTGTGGACGCTCCTTTAGATTACAATCTTCTCCTAGGTCGCAACTAGTTGTATGCTATGCAATCTATTACTTCATCAATTTTTTGGGTAGTTCAGTTCCCATTCCAAGGGAATATTGTTACTGTTGATCAGTTAGATTTCTGCTCACCTGATGCCACCTCGAATATTACAAACAATGTTCCACTTTTGAAGACCCCGCAATATCAAAACATTGGAGTAGGCCTCATCAAATATTCTTCACTCGTGGGAATATTTTGGTTATCTAATCATCCTCCTATTTCGTAGTCCACATCCGTGAACATGATTTCTACTTCTATCGTAGATAAAGGAAACTACATTGCTTAATAAACATCAATGAGTCTTTTTTAGGAAATGTACCACGTTATTCAAACCACCAATGACCCCACCATCAACGATCATTTGTTGGTGGCTTCAGATGCTTATCACCTACCGTACTAGCTAGAAAACCCCCCTGCCCATCTCTAGATTATCTTTCGCATCCACTCCCTTTTGCTGAATCTAGCATGGAGGTTATGTCTCTAGATGAGATTGCTTGGAAATATCATCACCATTTATCGTCTTTCCTTCCCCATTTCCATATGGTAGAAGAACAATTTGCATCAATGGTTTCTTTTGATATAGTGGTTGATCCTCACTCGTGATGTCGAATCTAAGGGTAATTTATGTAACATTATCAAAACCATTCCAATTGATATATTAGTGAAACCTGGTATCCCATAGAACATCGAGATAGGCCATAACTCTTTGCCTTCAGAGATACATTCTTATACGACCTTATTTAAGGAATTCAAAGACGTTTTTACTTGGACCTGTGAAGAAATTCTAGGGATATATCTTTCTATTGTAGTTCACAAGATTAAAACCTACCCTGGTGCCAAGCCAGTTCGACACAAGTTACGTCAGGTCCATCCGAGGAAAGAAGCAGACATCAAAGAAGAAGTTGAAAAACTTCTTAGGGTTGGTTTCATTTACCATGTGCCCTTGACTGAATGGGTTTCCAACATAATCCATGTCAATAAAAAGTAGGGTACTATTAGGGTTTGTGTTGATTTTCAGGATTTGAATCGGGCTTGTCCTAAGGACAACTTCCCCACCCCGTACATTAATCAAATTATCGACAAATGGGCTGGGAGTGTCATATTTTAGTTCATGGATGGCTTCTTTGGCTATAATCAGATCGATATACTCCCATCATATCAACACAAGACGGCTTTCATTTTCCCATGGGGAACCTTCTCCTATACAAAACTCCCTTTTGGCTTGAAAAATGTTGGCGCTAGATTTCAACGTGACATGTCATATGCTTTCCATGACATTAAACACATTGTGGAACCTTATCTTGACGGCCTACCTACTCATTCATAGCAGCTGGATCACCATGTTGATCATCTAAGAGCCATTTTTCTTAGATGTTGTCATTTTAACATTCAATTAAATCCACATAAGTGTGTTTTATGTGTTGATACCGGTCAACTACTTGGTTTTATTGTGTCCAAGGATGGCATTCATATAGACCCTCTGAATATTGAAGCTATCATGGCTCTACCTTCCCCCACCAACGTTATCGAACTCCAAAGTTTGCAATGGAAGGAAAAAAATTTACATCGTTTCATCTACAATTATGCTGAAAAGACAAACGGTTCCATGCAATTATTGAAAAAGGATACCCCCTTTGTTTGGGATGACTTGGAGCAGCACTCATTCAACAACCTCAAACACGCTCTTATGTATGCACCTATGTTGCAACCACCAGATTATAGAAATGGTCATTCCCTGTATGTGGTTGCATCCCTTTCAACCATTGGTATGGTCTTAGTCCAGACCAATGAACACGATCAAGAACATGTGATATATTACGTCAGTAAGAGTCTTTTAGACTTGGATACTCGCTATTCACATGTGGAGAAACTTGCTCTAGCCACAGTCATCGTGGTCCAGAAGTTCTATCATTACATTTTTCTCCATACAACCACTATTTATGTGGATTATAACCCCGTGTATTATATTGTGACTCGTCAAGTACTTGGGGGAAAATACTCACGCTGGATTGTCATTCTCCAGGAGTTTGAGTGAGAATTTTCCAAAACTAGTTCTAAGAAGTCCCTTGTCTTCGATGAGATTATGTGTGACCTTCCTAGTATTATTGAGGGAACAGATCCCATTGATTCATTTCTTGGTGAATATTTGTTCCTCATTAGTACGTCTGACCCTTGGTATGGATATCCCATTCTCTATTTCTAGACACAATGATACCAGCCTGATGCAAATCACAATGAGCGTCGTCGCATCCACTACTAAGACAATTATTATCTCATTATCAATGACACTTTATATTGTTGTGGCATTGACTCCATATTACAATGATGTCTCACTCATGAAGAAGCTGAGATCATTCTAAATTATTGCCATTCTCGAGCATGTGGTGGTCACCTCTCTAAGTTGGCTACTTCCCAGAATATTTTGCGCGTTGAGTATTTTTGGCCCTCAATCTTCAAGGATTGTATTCAAACTATCAAAAAATGTCCACCTTGTCAATTATTCACATCCAAAAATTGCACCCATCCTGCTCTTCTACATCCTGTCATAGAAGTTGTTCGTTTTGCAAAATGGGGCATAGACTTTGTGCACTATAGACCTACCTCAGCCAGGAGGCATGGCTACATTATTGTGGTTGTGTATTACTTCACTAAATGGGCTGAGGTTATTCCTACATACACTGAATATGGAAATACAACTGCTCTTTTTCTATTTAACCGTATTATTGCTAGATTCGGGATTCACACTTCCAAAACAAGATGATGTACCATTATATCCTATCATGGGTCACACTTCCAAAACAAGATGATGGAAAAATTAAGCGCAAAATTATGGTTTCATCATGATAACTCTACACCTTACTATCCACAGGCCAATGGTTATTTTGAAGCAATCAATAAAGTCTTAAAAATTATGCTTCAACGGATGGTAGGGGAGGCTAAGTCTAATTGGAATTTGCAACATTTTTTTGCACTTTGGTCCTATACGACTACCATGAAAACTTCCACTAGTTTCACACAAATCCAATTGGTATATGGACTAGAGGCCACTCTTCCAATAGAGTGTGAGATTCCTTCTCTGAAACTCGTTGTAGAAATTGTATCCAATACCACCCTAGAAGAAGAATGTTTCCTATACTTAAACAAGCTTGAAGAAACTTGTTATGATGTTTCCTTAGAAAATTAGGCACACAAATGACAAATGAAATCTCAATATGACATATCTGTTCAACCTTGCTCTTTTAAAGAAGGAGACCTGGTATTGACCTATGACCAGAAACACGATAAGTTGGGGGATGGGAAACTAGAGTCTATGTGGCATGGGCCTTATATTATCATTCGTGTTTTAGAGAAAGGCACATATGAGTTAATGGATTATGAAGGGATACCTTTGGGAGAGCCCTGCAATGGGCTCTACCTCAAAATATACTATGCCTAAGTAATCTAGCATAGTTTTATTGTAAATATTGTTTATAGAGTGTTGTTTCTTTCTTTAAAAGTGTAGTTTTTATGTGGATATAAGATGTGTTTTTCAACCCCCTGCCTGCATAAGTCCTATGTTTAATGGACATATGACCACCTTTATCAATTTCGTGGATGGTGCTAATCGTTACACCTTGAATATTTCATCGACAGCTTGGGTATTGTACTCTCGTACACGTGATCTAGTGAGTTCACGGGGTACTTGTTTGGGTCCCTCCACCAACAATATAACAAAGTATCATGCGCTGATTGGATTATGGACAGAATCTCTCGCTAATGATGTAAGACAAATTAGGGTTTACTTAGAGTCAGAGTTGGTTGTGAATCAGTTAAACTGAGTCTACACCAAATAGAACCCCCTACTCCTTAGTACATTCCAAAGAGTTAGGATTTTAGAAAGGTATTTTGAGCAGGTTTCTTATCAACACATTCTGAGACATTTAAATGTTGTGTCATATTCCTTGGCAAACTTTGTCTTAGATTGGTATATTGCTCATATTTAAGTTCATTTTAACATAAAAATCATGCATTGAATTCATAGTAGGCATACATTCACACATCACATTTGCACACACAACTATAAATAAAAAAAATTCATATATATATAAAAGGTAAATCTCAGATACAAAAAGGACTGAAGCATCAAGCTTTTAGATCACCCGAAGTTTAAGACTGTCATAGTTTTAAAATACATATATATGGGGCAAAAACTAAAGCTTTCAAGTTTTCAGTATAAGTACAGTACAAAAAATGTGGGAGCCACTATGGGATAATCCTCATGATTGTGCTCATGGTAACACATCGTAGATCGAGCCACTCTACAAAGTAGCCTCCCGAAACATCCTGAAACACCTATAGTATGTCATTGGTACAACCTAAGTAGATCATAAATGGAGATGTCTGAAATCCCCACAATCAAACATTGTAGGTTCTATTCCATCTCATAGAGCTCCTCATCTACCTCGATGCAGCAGATCACCATCTCTCGGACTGTTCCTCACCTCTCTATGGGCGAGGCTACAGTTGGACGGGAAGGCCCTACATATGCACAAGACATTTTTGCACATCTCAGCATTACATCATAAAAATCAAATATAAAATTAAAAATACAAAAAAACATATATAATGGTTTCTCTCTTACCTCAATCATCCCACTCATCCCCCTCTGGAAGTGGAAGGTCGAGATCCTCTCGAAAGTCAGCCCCCGTGTAGGCATAGTCCTCTATCATCAAAATTTGGCTCTTCAGCCAACGAAAAAAGTCTGGCTCGTAGGTAACCCTCAGTAATAGCCGCCTCCACCACCATGGCGAGCCATGGCATCCACCCATCTACTCATCCGTGGCTCCTCCGCATCCAGTCTGCTCAATGGAACCTGGGTTCTCATTACTGGGACCCTCTCCAGAAAGAAGGACACCACTATCACCTCATAGTCGAATTGATTTAGCTCCCCCCTCTAGCATTTGGTCAACTGATATTTCAAGCTAACCAAGATACTCTCACTTCGGTTGAATATAGTGGGAGACATGCACTCCATGGAATACAAAATATGTGCCCCTGTGGTCAAGTGAGTCGCCCTAGTACCTAAAACCTTTCCAAATGGCCATAGTCCTTAATGGCCTGTCTATAATGTGCTTGATGGGAATCTTCCCACCAACTGAATGAGTCCCTATCGAGCAGTGGTCATCAATCATGTCATCTAAAGATACCTCACCACCTCCTGATCCTGTCAGTGTCACTGGTCTTCCCCTACGGGATAGACCAGTCAAGAAATAGATGTATTCTACATCTATTGTCATATTATGGGTACCCACTAAAAAATGTTGCTTGTCAGGATCCCACATCTGTATCATGTGCTCAAAGTAGTAGCACATATGCTCTCATCCCTGGTATTCAGAAAAAATTGAGAAGCCCACACTCATGGAGGTCCCTCAAAGTAACTAGATCGTTGCTTGCCTAGAGGTCATCAAATTCATGGTGACTCTCTTTCCATATGACCATCTTGCCTCTAGTTTGTCCTACAAAATTAAACATTCAAAAATATATTAGATGCAAGTATGAACAATTTAAAGAAAGAAAGACCATCTAAAACTAAATTTGTGTTGATTTTTTGGGAGTCATGGTCGTTGGCGCAGTGTCTATAATAGAACAGAGCGCTGACGCCTTTATCCCTAGGTAACAAAGCACCTTCAACGCCCTTTCCTCTTTCGACGGATGCGTCGGTGCATCTCCCGAAAGGGAAAAAGGCGTCAGCTTGTATGTGCTCTGCCCCTTTGGGGATTTACCTAGAAACTCAAATAATTGACCTTGGAAACAAGAAATGCACCAACGAAAATGAAGGGATAAGAGAGAGCTATTACCTTGTCTGAGCGGTTCGCACAGAGATGGTCCAAAGCTCCTACAATCTGTAGTTGAAAATCATATCTTTTCCACCAATTTCACTCTCACTATGGTAAAAAAGTCACAATGGTAAAAGTTCACTATTTACCCCCTTTTTATAGTAATTTTTATTTTTATTTTCATTATTAAAATCAAAATATTTTAAGTTTAGGGTTTTTACCATTTATTTTCTATAGTTTTTATATGAAGTTGGTCCTAACTTGATTTTTAAAGATTCCAGGTCATATTTTCGAAGCATCGTGGCTATGTTGCAATTTTATTTTGTCTTTTTCACGATTTGGGATAAGATGAAAAATTACTGAGCATCATTTATACCTTGACATACTCATTAAAAACCTAGTAAAACGGTATCGAGTATACTTTTTCTGCTTTTTCAGACTCGTTAAAAGTGGTTTATGAAAAAGAGGACCTCTTATGGAGTCACATTTAATCTCTTTTCGGGCTCCTTAAAATTTGAAAAGATTTTCGAGTGAACTTATCTTTTAACGCTCATAAAATTACTTAAAGAGTCGTCTTTCCGATGATAGTTTACCCCTTTTTCGGTTGGGATTGACTAATTACGAAAAAGGAATACTCTAGTTGACTTCATCTAGAAGAGTTCTCTTGGGAATTATTTTATAATTTTTCGGGCCCTGGGGACTAAATCATACAAAAAATGACCTTTTGGAGTTTTCTTTTGTCTTTGCTCAGACTCTCTAAAAATGAACGATACGAAGTTAGCTTTCAATGAACTCATTAAATTAAACACTGAGAGACCCTATTTTGGGAACGATCCTCTCATTTCTTAAGTTCGTAAAACATATGAGAATTGACTCGTATTTCGATGAGCTACAATGTGTTTGTTACCATATTTGAACTCATAAAAACGAAAAAGTGGCACTCATATCTCGTGATGGGGAAATTAAGCGAAAGGGGGATATCTTTTCATTTGTATTGATGGAAGCTCACAGTCCACCTTTGAACATGGCACATGTCTGCATTTGTATTTTTGAACAGTTGGGTATTCAGCTTGTCTCCGAGTCGATCCACTTTCGTGAGTCATCTGACTCCTTTGAGTCAATTCAAAGAATGCATCGTCGTATTCCTTTGATTACATATATTTTATATCTCTTCAATTCAATGCTACCAAGTCACTTTCCGTGCCGTAATTTTTTCAAAGTGTCTCTTTTGCAATCCAACTCGTTAGTAACTTTAACTTCCTATAAAGTCGGTCATTTCTGAGTCATTTTTGGTTGTTTCATCACTTCAAAATCAAATTGTGTTCCATGTTTTATGTCGATGATGGGGGAAACATCATGGCCCTCCTTCGACGAGTCTATTCCTGTCAACTTTAGCACATCATCCAGAAATTAGATTTAGAAACCAAGTCAAGTAACTTGAAGCCTGCATGCCTCAATGGCAGGTTTCCTCGCTTTTGATAGTAGTTTTTCATCAATGACCTCTGATCTAAAGATTCTATCAAGTGTTTGACTTTAAAACCCTTATTCACACTTGGGATAATGTACTGAGATACCTTGGGGATCATTGACATTAATGATGATTTCCCTCTCACTTATTAACAGTATACATTAATGATTGGTAATCAAGTGGTTTCTACCATGTTCAACATCGAGACATCTATTCGCATGGTTAGAATCGTATCATTAAGGGATTGGAATGAAGACCCTGAGCAATTAGGATTAATCTACATAATTTTCTATTCTCAGATTGCAATGGAAGATTATTTGAAGTCATGACATGGATCCACATTGTATGTTTGGTGGTTGTGTCCAGTATTGAGTTTGAATGACATGGATCTACTTTGTATGTTTCACAGCCATGTTCTGATTTCTACACCATTGATCATGGATCTACAATGTATTCTTGGTATCCATGACATAGTCATCTTCATGGATCTGCAGTGTATTGGTCTACAGCCATGATTGAGTCAGAAAAGTGAGTTATTAGTCTTATGTCAGTCGTGAACTCGTCTCTCTTTTCCTTTGATACTAGACTAATGTCTAACAAAGTATTTTACCTATCACATCCTTCTAGCTTCATACTTTGGGGGGCATTCTGTTGCACCTAAAATATCCACTAACGCCTAAGCACCCTTCAAACCACTTGGCCAGGGATTCTTTTGGATGTTTTTTCCCACTCTTGAGTAGGTTGGCGCACTTTCTCCCTTATTACAAAGCATTAGCTCTTATTTCTCATTAACATCATGCGCCACCAGTTCCTTTACCCTGTTCAAAAGGAGTGTCAATGCCTTTAACCTCTATGCAGAAAGCGCCAACAAAGTTAAAATGGGAAAAAGGGAAGTTTCTAGAAGTTTCCATATGGTCTCCAGCACAGTGTCTACAGTAGAACAGAGCATCGACGCCTTTTCCCCTAGGTGAAAGATCACCTTTAGCACCCTTTCCTCTTTCGAGGGATGCACCCATGCATATCCCGAAAGGGAAAAAGGTGCCAGCCTGTATGCACTCTATCGCTTTGGGGATCTACCCAGAAACTCAAAAAAATGACCTTGGAAACAAGAAATGTACCAGCAAAAATGAAGGGATAAGAGTTATCTATTACCAAGTCCGAGCAGTTTGCGTAGAGTGATAGATTTTTATCATTCAAGCTAGAATTATGATATTAGGATATTTAACTGAGAGAATAATATGCACAGCAATAAAACATAGGAGACAAGAGTCACAAAGAATTTTCCTCGGTGAAACCATAAAAGAGAAAACCCCACAACTTCCTCAGAGATAGAATCAGCACCAAAAGTAAAACCCGAAAACATAAAGATGATCTCCCGACAGCAGTAGTCTCTCTCTTGTCCCAACAACTTCTCTCTCACTCATGCGCCCCAATGAGTGAGTGTGTGTGTGATAAATAGAGAGGCTCACTCTCTATTTATATTCTTTCATTCACTTGAAACCCACTCCAACATGTTGCACTCACTTAACAATTACTTACTAGAGCTGACATCTCTAGGAGTGTCTAATAACCCTAGAGCACCACAACTTGTCGGGACTTTGCCCCTCCGACCAACAAGGAGGGTTATCCTTAACACAATGGAGGGGAATATTTCCCCGACTTACAATAACTAACCTAGGGTCGACTTCTCTAGGATAGTCTAATATACCTAGGGCCCCACAACTGTGGGGACTTTAACCCTTGATCAATAGGAGGGTTACCCACAATGACTTGACATGACTTGTTTACATTATAGAAACTCCTGATCGGAACATCGGGGCATGACATGACTCAATTACATTACAAACACTTCCCAGAATAAACATCGGGGTACAATACATAATATATACAAGTGAATACATTCCGAAGTTACAATTACATCAACACTCCCTCTTAACTAGGAAGGTATTCTCTCGACACAATTTATCAGCACAAGTCTTCTTCTATGTAGCATCTGGATTATCATCGAGTTCTCATCATATTCAATTCATCTTCATCTGTAGGTCATATTTATCTTCAATTCATCTTCATCTGGATCTATATCATCACTCGATCTAGATCATCATCACTGGATCTGGATCATCACTTGATCTGGATCATCTCTGTTGGATCAACATCATTGGATCTGGATCATCACTGGATCTGGATCATCATCACTGGATCTGGATCATCACTCAATCTGTATCATCACTGTTGGATCATCATCATTGGATCTGGATCATCACTCAATCTGGATGATCACTGGGTCAACATCATTGGTGCTATCTCATTATTCTTCTCGTCATAGGAAGTTCTACAGAGCCAACCCTTTTTCATGTTGGTTGTAGGCCTAGCCTCCATTTAGGTGTTCTTCAGTGCTTATATCTGACCCTAGGTCAAAATGGCCCACCCAGCACTTACATATAACCATGAGAGGAACACATCAAACACCATGTTAGAAAGGCACGCCCAGCACTCACATCTGACCATGCGGAAACACATCCCACAACCCTGTTAGAAAGGCCCAGCACTTACATTCACCAGCATGATAGGACACACCTACTATCATCTATGAAAAGGCACAGCACTCACATCCACCAGCATGATAGGACATACCTACTATCGTCTGTGGAAAGGCTCAACACTTACATCCACCAGCATGGTAGGACACACCTACTACCATCTGTGGAAAGGCACAGCACTCACATCCACCAGCATGGTAGGACACACCTACTACCATCTGCGGAAAGGCACAGCACTTACAATCACCAGCATGCTAGGACACACCTACTACCATCTGTGAAAACGCACAGCACTCACATCCACCAGCATGATAGGACACACCTACTATCATCTGTGGAAAGGCCAGCACTCACATCCACCAGCATGATAGGAAACACCTACTATCATCTGTGGAAAGGCTCTGAACTTACATCTGATTATGCGGGAACCAATCCCACAGTCACATCAGAATGGCTCCCAGCCCTAGGATGAGGATTCCTGGTAACTGAACAAGTGCCTCCATTCTCCCAGAGAATGGCATCATCCCTTATATCTGATCAAGTGGGAACACATCCCTCAATCACATCAGAATGGCCATGCACTCATATCTGATCATGTGAGAAAACATCCCACAATCATATCAGAATGGCCCTTAGTCCCGGACTGAGATTTCCTAGTAACTAACCAGGTGCCTCCATTCCAAGAATGGCAATTAGCACTTATATCTGATCATGTAGGAACCAATCCTATAGTCACATCAGAATGGCTCAGCACTCATATCTGACATGGAAGGAACCAATCCTCTCACCATGATAGAATGGCTCAGCCCTTACATCTAACCATGGAAGGAACTAATCCTCTCACCATGTTAGCATGGCTCACAGACTCGTCACTTCCCTTTGGAGGGAACCTCAATCTGGAGAACACCAAGATTCTCCCTGAAGTATTCAAACTTCATTCTAGCCAATGGCTTTTTTAACACATCAGCTATCTATTCGTTCGTCGCAACATATTGGAGCTTCATTGCTCCTCTCTGCACCATATCTCTGATATAGTGATATTTTATCTTGGTATGCTTTGACTTGTCATGGAACACTAGGTTCTCTGACAAATTCACACAACTCTGGTTGTAGCAGTATATAAAAGTAGCATCTAACTGGAGATTAAATAAATATGACAGTAGCTTCCTCAACCATACTACCTCACAACTAGCTAAACAAGCTGCGACATACTCTGCTTCAGCTGTACTCAGTGCCACACAGGATTGCTTCATGTTAAACCAAGAGATCACACATGATCCCATACTGAAGCAACACCCTGAATTTCTCTTCCTATCGATGGCACTGCCTGCCCAATATGAATCATCATAACCTTCCAGGTTAATCTTCTGATTCACCTCATACTTGATCCCATAATCAACTGTACCCTTCAAGTACCTCAGAATATGCTTTGCAATAATCAAGTGAACATGTCTCAGATCTATCAGGAACTGGCTCAAGGTGTTCACAGCAAAGTAAATATTTGGTCTCGTGTTCATCAGGTACATCAAGGACCCAATCATCTGATGATACATCGTATAATCAACCGTCTCTGATGAAGCATGACTCAATAGCTTCATGTTTGAGGCCATAGGTGTCGTCGTGGCCTTGCAGTCCATCATCCTGAACCTCTTCAGGATCTCTACTGCATACTTCCCTTTTTAGAGGAATATTCCATCCGCATTCTACCACACCTCCATGCCTAGAAAATAGTGCATCGACACATGACAAGAGCATCACTGGTCTTCCGCCTTCAACCTTGAAGCAAAGGTTGGAATCCACTTTACTCTCAGTAAAGCCTAGAGTCATCAATAATCTATCCATCCTGTCGTACCATGTTGAACCTCAGGATCTTCTGCAGTCACTCCCTCTGAAGCATCATACTCCCTCTCTCTTCTGTACTCTATGCACTGAAAAATTATGTACTGGAGTGACAAGTAGCTTCCTCTACTACTAATATTCTATGTATCCATCTAGGGTCACTGGATACCAAGATCCTCTATCTTTGAAAGCATTCTTGCACCCATCTGTGAGCTTGTCATCCTCTATAGGATTTCATCTTCAACCTTGTAGCAAAGGTTAAGATCTTCATCAAGCTCATCATGTATGTGTTATCCCATTAGTGTCTTCTAAACTCGTACAAGGCCTTCTTTCATTTGCACACATGATTCTGCCTGTCATGTGTCTCAACTCCCAGTGGCTGCAAATGTCTCTTCGTAGTCTCTGCCTTCTTTTCATGAAAAGCCTCGTGCTACGAATCTTTCCTTGTATCCCACGATGTTTCCATCTACTGTATGATGGAACTATGAACTTCCCTTCATGTATCGATCCTACATCCTAGACATCATTCTTCTTGAACTGGTCTTCCCTTTCTTCTTGGTTACTTCTTCATAGCTGGAAGGTTCTGCAACAATGATGTCGCTGCATTCATCATATTATTCTTCATCTTGAACTGTCGTCACTTATTCTTCGGAACAAGTCTCATCCTTCTTTTCTTGTAAGCGATTTTACGCGATCTTTCCTACAAGTCAAATGCATTAGTTGTATGGTTAGAAACATCTCATAAGGTATATTCATAATGAAAAAGTATTTTGCATCAAGATATATGATTATGCAACTATTTTAGCTAATACAACATTCATGCATATCTCACAGAAACTTTCTAGATGCCTTCCATCTCTACCAGGACAACATTGAGATTGTGCACTAATCCAATATGTCAACAAAGAGGTTTCATTCTAGATAAGCAGCAATGGAGAGTTGTATAGCACCATTATCTACTTACCCATCACATGCATATTAGTAGTATACTATCATTAATGCAAACATTCTATCATGCATAATACATTAACTAAATATAAACAAATGCATAACAAAACAATATCATGAAATGACAATTGAATACTTATCTTTATTTGTTTTGTGGGTAGACTCCTTCTTGCGATTCAGCTTTATCATCTTCTTCATTCATAATAGCATCGTTTCTTATCCAAATGCTAAGATGGATAAGAGGTTCTTCAAGAGTTGAGTTCTTCATATTCTTCATCGCTTGAGGTATCTTCTTTGGATGGTGAGAGCTTGATCTTCAGTCACCTCCCATCTTCTCTTCTCTTATTATGAGTCGAGCTTCTTCTTCTTCCCAGAGTCTGCTTAAAGTAATCACTTCCTTCTGGCACACATTCCTTGCATGAATGAATCCCATGATCCTGGGAGGCCATTCAAGGTGGCTATCATCACTTCTGTATTTTCCACTTCTTCTTTTACTGCTTCAATTTGTTCTTTGATTTGAGAGACCCTCATAAAGTATGACTGTATGGTCTCAGCATTCTAGATCTTCTCATTCTTCAATTGTTTTCTCAAAGTCATATTCTGATTTATGTTCTTCCCTTCAAATAGCTTGGTTAAGGAATTAAACATCTCTTTTGGTGTCTTTAGGGGAGACACTTGTGGTACAAGGTGATCCATGATTGAATCAGCAATGATCTTCTTGGCCTTGACCAAGTTCTTCTTCTGTAAGGCTTTGAGCCTCATCTCCCTCTGGAACTGGAACCTCTCTACTTGTGTAGGTGTCCAATTCATTTTCTTCAGAGAGATCATATACTTCCATGCTTGGAAGTTGTCAAATTCACCAAGCTTATCATCAAGCTGATGTGATAGATCACTTTGAAATGAGAACCTCAAATGAAAATAGCAAAAGATTATATCTTACCGATTTGAGGTGTCCATCCTAGTTCCGGAGCTGGATAATCTAGGGTTTGTCAGATAAAACCTATTTTTCAAACTTGGAATATTTCAGATCTTATTGGATAGAAAGATAGACCTCTTCAAGGTGAGCTGTCCAATGTACTCATTTTCTAAAAACTGTGGAGGGAAACTCCCGAAACAAGAAGCCCTAGTTTACCAATTTCTTCTGCATAAATTCCTGATACTAATTCTATGATATCTCCAAAATTATGGCTCCTCAATGTCTAAAACTTCACACTCAGCTAGCCTCACTTGTTCCAATTCCAACACCACAAGTTCCATTAGAATTGGTTTCACCAATTGGGACTTATGATCATTTTCCCAAGGTGACCTGTTATAGTACTGTTCAGAACAGCGAAGTTGTACGGACTTCCACATGTCACTGTTTCATCTTCTGGGTCTGAAACTAGGACCGCAGAAATTAAAGTCCATGTCCTTTCTGTAACATCTTTTTAAATTTCATTTGGACCTTTGTAGCCCAAGATATATCAATTATCCCCAGGTGTCCTGTTTAGGGATGAATCCTGGAAGAGGCTCGAACCCTAACATGGAGGGAGCATATATCCTAGGATACAGTGAATATGAGGCTGAATTTTGGAAACAGTTTAAAACAGGATTTTATATTTGTCCTGTGAAATTTTTCGCTCCTGATCCTTCTCCAATCTCGAGATATAGCGAATCTACCAAAACTTATCAGTTTTAGTATTTTAGGGTTTTTCCAGCTTGGGATCAAACTAGGGTTTGACTTTCCTGGAGTTATACCCAACCAAAAATCTCAACCCAGGTCTCTAAACTTTGATTTTGATGAAGAGAGCAATCCTATGTCAGGCTCACTCAAAAATTCCTCTTCTGTAGAAAGTCCTAATTTCCCGCACTGAAAACTGAAAATGCTTGGAATTGAATTCCGCTTCGACAGAAAGATGTGCCCTTCAATGGAGAGTTATCCTAGCATACTTTTTCTAATGGGTTATGGAGAGAGACACAAAAAGTAATAATCCCTAGCTTTTGCAGCTGCACAATGTCTTCTTCTTAGGTTAGCTTTGATTCCATGTTAGATTTTTATCATTCAATCTAGCATTATGATAGTAGGATCTTTAACTGAGAGAATAACAAGCACAACAATAAAACACAAGAGACAAGAGACACAAAGAATTTTCCTCCAGGAAACCATAAAGGAGAAAACCCCGCAACTTCCTCAGAGATAGAATTAGCACTAAAAGTAAAACCTGAAAACATAAATATGATCTCCCAACAGTAGTAGTCTCTCTCTTGTCCCAGCAACTTCTCTCTCACTCATACGCCCCAATGAGTGAGTGTGTGTGTGATAAATAGAGAGGCTCACTCTCTATTTATATTCTTTCATTCACTTGAAACCCACTCCAACATGTCGGACTCACTTAACAATTACTTACTAGAGTTGGCATCTCTAGGAGTGTCTAATAAACCTAGTGCCCCACAACGTGTGGGGACTTTTCCCCTCCGACCAACAAGGAGGGTTATCCTTAACACAACGGAGGGGACTATTGCCCCGACTTACAATAACTCACCTAGGGTGGACTTCTCTAGGATAGTCTAATAACCGTAGGGCCCCACAACTGCGGCGACTTTAACCCTTGATCAATAGGAGGGTTACCCACAATGACTTGACATGACTTGTTTACATCATAGAAACTCCCGATCGGAACATCGGGGCATGACATGACTCGATTACATTACAAGCACTTCCCGGAATAAACATCGGGGTACAATACATAAAAAATATAAGTGAATACATTTCGAAGTTATAATTACATCAACACAGAGATGGTCCACAGCTCCTGCAATTTGCAGTTGAAAATCATCTCTTTTCCACCAATTTCACTCTCACTATGGTAAAAAATTCACAATGGTAAAAGTTCACTATTTACCCCATTTTTATAGTCATTTTGATTTTTATTTTCATTATTAAAATCAAGTTGGTCACCTGACTCCTTTGAGTCAATTCAAAGAATGCATCGTTGTATTCCTTGCATTACAGTTGGTTTCTATCTCATAAATTCAATGTTGCCAAGTCATTTGTCGTGCTGCAATTTGTTCAAAGGATGTCTCTTTTACAATCCAACTTGTCAGTAACTTTACCTTCCTATAAATTCGGTCCTTTCTGAGTCAGTTTCATGGTTGTTTCATCACTTCAAAATCAAATTTTGTTCCATGTTTTGTGTCAATGATGGGGGAAACATCATGGCCCTCCTTCGATGAGTCTATTCCTGTCAAATTTAGCACATCATCCAGGAATTAGATTTAGAAACCAAGTCAAGTACCTTGAAGACTGCATGCCTCAATGGTGAGTTTCTCGCTTTCGATAGTAGGTTTTCATCAATGACCTCTGATCGAAATATTTTAACAAGTGTTCGACTTCAAAACACTTAGTCACACTTGGGAGAATGTACAGAGATACCTTGGGGATCATTGACATTATTGATGATTTCCCTCACACTTGTTAATAGTATACATTAATGACTGGTAATCAAGTGGTTTCTACCATGTTCGACTTCGAGACGTCTATTCGCATGGTTAGAATCGTATCATTTGGGGATTGGAATGAATACCCTGAGCAGTTAGGCTTAATCTACATAATTTTCTATTCTCAGGTTGCTATGGAAGATTATTTGAAGTCATGACATGGATCCACATTGTATATTTGGTGATTGTGTCCATTATTGAGTTTGAATAACATGGATCTACTTTGTATGTTTCACAGCCATGGTCTGCTTTCTACATCATTGATCATGGATATACAGTGTATTCTTGGTAGCCATGACATAGTCATCTTCATGGATCTGCAATGTATTGTTCTGCAGCAATGATTGAGTCATAAAAGTGAGTTACTAGTCTTATGTCAGTTGTGAAATCATCTCTATGTGCCTCTGATACCAGACTGATATATAACAAAGTATTTTACATATCACATCCTTCTAGCTTCATACTTTGGGGGGCATTTTGTTGTACCTAAAATATCCACTGATGCTTAAGCACCCTTCAAACCACTTGGCCAGGGATTATTTTGGATGTTTTTTCCCACTCTTTAGTAGGCTAGCACACTTTCTCCCTTATGACAGAGCGTCAGCTCCTGTTTCTCATTGAAATTATGCACCTCCATCACCTTTACCCTATTCACAAGGAGCATCGGCACCTTTACCCTCTATTTAGAAAGCACCGACAGAGTTAAAATGGGAAAAAAGAAAGTTTCGAGAAGATTCCATACGAAATCCCACGTGGAGGTGGTTCCTATTAGCTGGGGAGAGGTGGCATTTGACCTCCTCACCCATAGTGAACATCCTCTATCCCTTTCGTAAAGAATCTCATCTCATATGAGCCTCCCTTGGCCTATAAAATAATCCTTCATGGACTATGTGAGGGGAGACCAAGAAGAGCATCCTTATGATGTTGGATTGAAGTCTGGTATTGAGGAAAAGTTGAGTGAGCTTATGTGCAAAGATCTTTGTGTGAGTGTGGAGTGTTGTGAGTGTGTCAAAGACCATTATGGAAGACAAAGTTGTCGACATCAAGTCTTTGGTTGTAGCTTTACCTTCTTATTTGATTAATACAAAAGTGTTTCCCTTTCCCATATTTGATTTGTGTTAATATCAGTCAATTATTATTAGATTCCTTGATCACTAATATGTATTTTTAATCTAACTGGTTACTCTCATCTTGTTGTATTTTTTTCTTAATGCTTCTTTGCAGTTACTGTAGATCGCATGAAGAACAGTGGAACGAAGACTAAAGCTTCCAGATCTGAGGTATAAGAGTGATTTTATTAAAGTAGATTAACCATATAGGGAAAGGATATACTACTATGGTGTTTTGTTCTATAATTGTACCATACAGGATAGAGGAATAAGTGGTGTCTGCATCGGTCGTATAATTCCTACAAACAACCATCGTATTCCAATCCTTCCTAGAAGTGTCCCTCCCAACATCAGGCCCTATCTATACCCATTTCACCACAAGACAGAGATTGAGATTATTTTCCGGGACTTACTGAAGCAAGATATTATTCACCCTAGTACCATTTCCTTCTCTTCACCAGTTCTTCTTGTCCAAAAAAAATATGGGTCACGGCGCCTCTACATTGAATTTCTAGCACTTAATCACATCACAATCAAGGATAAGTTTCCAATTCCTATTGTTGATAAGCTTCTAGATGAGCTTCATTGTGCTCATTGTTTCTCCAAGATGGATCTTCATTCTGGGTATCACCAAATTTGGGTTCATGAGGATGATATCCCTAAAACAACCTTTTGCACACATGATGACCACCATGAGTTTTTGTTCATGCCATTTGGCCTCACGAATGCTCCTTCCACATTCCATGAATTGATGAATAACCAAATTTGGCCCTACTTGTGAAACTTCATTCTGGTCATCTTTGATGATATCCTCATCTATAGTCAAACATGGGCTGAGCATCTCCAACATTTGTATCTTGTACTACAACTTTTACGGTGATCATCATCTCTGATAGCCCAATAGTCTAAATGTGTTTTTGGGCATAAGGAAGTAGAGTATCTCATGCATATTGTTTCATCACAAGGAATTTGTGTAGATCCTTCCAAAATAGATGCCATGAAAAATTGGTTGCATCCTCAGACACTTAAGATTCTTCGTGGGTTTTTGGGACTGACTGGCTACTATTGCAAGTTTGTCGAGGATTATGGGAAGATTGCAACTCCATTAACCGCTCTACTAAAAAAGGATTATTTTACATGGACACATGTTGTTGAGTGTGCATTTTACAAACTGAAACAAGCTATGTGTACCACACCTATTCTAGCTAAGCCCAATTTTTTCAATCCCTACACTATTGAGAGTGATGCTTATGACAATGGACTTGGTGTTGTCCTCCTTCAAGATGAACATCCCATTGCGTTAACCAGCAAATCCCTTTCCAGTAATAATTTAGTCACCTCTGCATATGAGAAGGAAATGATGGTTATTTTGCATGGAGTACAAAAGTGGCGGCCATACCTCTTAGGGAATCATTTTTGCATCAAGATTGATCACCAGAGTCTTAAATATTTCCTGGAACAATGGGTTTCATTCCCAATATAGCAGAAATGGGTTAGAAAACTCATGGGTTCTGCCTATGAGATCACTTACAAGAAGAGAAAGGAAAATCTTGTGGAAAATGCTCTTTCCCACACATTTGATGACCATGTTTCTCTTTCATCTATTTCTATGCCTATTCCAAATTGGTTACAATATGTTCAGCAAGGATTGTCAATGACTCTACACTATCTGAAATCATCCAACAGTTGTCTAGTAACCCTTTTGATGTAATACATTACTCTTGGGGTTGTTATTCTCTAAGATACAAGGGTCATCTGGTGCTTCCCCAGAGCACAGATCTTCAACAGGTTGTCTTCTATGAACTCCATGCTTCTCCATCAGTAGGGAACTCTGGGTTCCTCAAAACATATGAGAGGGAACAATGTAATTTCTTTTGGAATGGAATGAAATGGTAAATTCAATATATGGTGGCGAAATGTGATATATTCCAGTGCCACAAGGGTGAAACGACACTCCTTCCCATATTTCTCGAGCCCTTTCCCATCCCTACAAGGATTTGGACAAATATTTCGATGGATTTCATTGAAGGGGTCCCTAAATATGGAGGGAAGACCATAATATTGATTGTGGTTGATCATCTCTCCAAATTTAGTCATTTTTGTGCTCGCTACCATCCATATACCACCTCCCCATTTGCACAAATTTTCATGGACCAGATATTCTGTCTTCATGGAATCCCTTCTTCCATTGTCTCAAACCACGACGCAACTTTCACAAGTCATTTTTAGACAGAACTATTTCGCCTCACTGGAACCAAACTAAATATGAGTTTATGATATCAACCACAAAAAGATGGCCAGACTGAATTCATAACCAAATGTTTGGAAACTTATCTTCATTGCTTCACCTCTGAACAACAACATTAGTGGTCAAAGTGGATCCCTCTCGCTGAATGGTGGTACAATACTTCCTACCATACTGCATCTAAAATGACTCCATATGAAGCAGTTTATGGCCAGGCATTGTTAGTGCTCCTTCCATACACCCCCGGTAGTTCACTAGTTCAAGAAGTTGACATGGTTCTTCGAAACCGAGATCAGATTCTTAACATTCTGCAGGACAATCTTCACATGGAAAGAAACCACATGAAACAACAGGTTGATCAGCACCATTATGAGCACACTTTTCAAGTCGGTGATATGGTTTTTCTTTGTCTGCAGCCTTACAAGCAATCCTCCTTAAAACTTAAAGGGAATCAAAATCTAGATCCAAAGTTCTATGGGCCATATAAGGTTATTTAGAAGATTGGGTCTGTTGTTTATAAATTGGAACTTCCTCCTTCTTCTCGCGTTCACCCAGTATTTCATGTCTCTTGTCTTAAGAAAGTGATTGGAACAACATGAGAGCACAAAATATTTTACCAGAACTGGATAATGAAGGATCCATCATTTTGGAGCCAGATGCCATCCTCAATAAGCGCACTTGTCAGCTTCGCTCTTGGTCCATCATAGATGTCTTAATTCAGTGGCACAACATGCAACCATAGGATGCTACATGGGAACAACTTCTTCAAATTCAACAACAATTTCGACATCTAAATCTTTGACGACAAATATTTTCTAAGATGGAGGGGATGTTAAGAACCTGTTTCAACCCTCCTCTTTATTTCGTTAGTATATTTTTGTTGGACGCATATTCTTTGTAAGTCATCCCGTTAGTATGTTGTATTATCCCACATTCATGGGGAGTGATAATTTTTTAGATTAGACTTAGTATATAAGTACGTGTTGATGCCAATGAAGGCATCCACGAGTTATTTTGTATTGAGCTTGCTCAAATGAGTTTTTCCCCTCGAAGTGGCCCGCGATCAATAAAATATCTTATGTACTCTGTTATTTCAGTTATATCGTGCACTTTTATTGTTTATTACAGGAGGTTCCTCACAATAACTTGGACATTATAGTATTTAAAACTTTCATCATCTATAACATTCTACAACATATTAGTAACAAATTCAACTGTTTTACAATATTTTCAAAAAAATGATTTTATGTATTTGATAATGCTATAAACGCATTCAATATAGAAATAATCCTAGGCATGGAAAACCCATTTATCCACTTGTAAATCTTTTGTTCTTGTCAAAACTAACTACACCAACATTAAAAAATATTTCTTTTGATAATCTATCAACAACTTGAGCTGCAATAGACACATGTAAATGGCTCAACTACAGCTTTAGATAAGTTACAACAACATATAACAAGAATCAAGTACCCTACCTAGTCCACTAGAAGAAAAAATATAGACATGACACTCACCAAAGCAGGAATTGCACCAATATCTTTAATAAATGCCTGTATGAACAAAGGAAGTGGTTTCTATTCAACCTGCTCAAATAGCAAATACTTGGAAGAATTTTATTCCTGCACATGCAATACAATTATAAATGGACAAAAAGAAAAAAGAAAAAATTGAATATAATGGTGATCCATGTATGATCGTATGGGTTAAGGCTACCATATTCAATTAGTCCTTTGGTGAACACAACCCTTTTCTTAAAGTGTGTAGAACATGCCTCTATAACCTGTTAGTAAGTACACATGTTAGGGTTTGGAGCAGAAAAATTAAAAATTATGTACTTCAATGCATAAATTTCTAAAACAATACCAAAAACAAAAATAATACAGTTGTGACAGTGCAAGATAAAGTAAACATAATTTTCATTTATTTCAACTTAACACTCCCAAAGGTCACTGTGTTAAAGTTGAAGCATCCAAGGAAAATAAATAGTAGTAGTAGTAATAAATTAATAAACAAGTTAAACTAACATACATAAAGGAGAAAGCAATGTGGTTTAGACCTTCCTTTAGATACTCAGCTATATATTACGATCAGACTTTGTCTCTTAGAAGACAAGTCACAAACGAAACAATTGACATACATGAGAGAGAGAGAGAGAGATAGGTAGTTGTAGGGAAGAGTGATACAAATAAAGACCTCAAGGTATTAATCAAACAGTCTAAAAATGAAGATGAATTTTCAATCCCATTGCTGCAATAAATGATAGTATTTTATGGCAGTCATACATCAAGCAAATAGAAGCTCCTTTCAAATGTGCAGAGGAAGCCTTAACCCACACTCTAGCACGTCCATTAAAGTGCGAAACACTTCCATACATAGTAGCATCCTCAAGGAGGATAAAAAGGAGCACATAACAATAAAGGTAAGTCATGATAAAAGGGTTAAGGTACCATAGTAGGCTAGGGAGGCACTAGCATAAGGACCAATAAGATTCAACACAAGGTCAAAGGTCAACAAGAGTGGTCATAACAAAGTGGGAAGACAACCCTTTCACCCACAACATCGAGGTGTACAATCAAGGTGGGGAAACAACCCTTTTACCCACAAGACCAAGGGTCAAAATTTTATCTTCTCTCTCAAGGGATATAGTCCATAGGTGTTCTATACAATAATTTTAAGTTTTATCATCACCATATAAGGAAGTTCCAAACTATGAAACAGTTCGAGTGACTACGATAAAAAAATATATATCATCATTTTCATTTCTTTCAACTTAACACTCCCAAAGGTCCCTGTATTGAATTTGAATCATCCAAGGACAATAAATAATAGTAGTGGTAATAAATTAATGAACAAGTTAAACTAGCATATGTGAAGGAGAAAACAATGGGGTAACATATATAACATAATTTTAATTTCTTTCAACTTAACACTCCCAAAGGTCCCTATGTTAATGTTGAAGCATCCAAGGACAATAAATAAAAACAATGGTAATAAATTAATGAACAAGTTAAACTAGCGTAGTAAAGGAGAAAAAAATGTGGTCACATATATAACATAATTTTCATTTCTTTCAACTTAACACTCCCAAACATCCATGTGTTAATGTTGAAGAATCCAAGGACAATAAATAACATCAATATTAATAAATTAATGAACAAGTTAAACTAGAATATGTAAAGGAGAAAACAATGTGGTAACCTATATAACATCATTTTCATTTCTTTCAACTTAACACTCCCAAAGGTCCCTATGTTAAATTTCAAGCATCCAAGAACAATAAATAACAACAATTGTAATAAATTAATGAACAAGTTAAACTAGCATACGTAAAGAAGAAAACAATGTGGTTTAGACCTTCCTTTATATATTGAGCTATATATTACAATCAGACTTTGTCTCTTAGGAGACAAGTCACTAATGAAATAATGGACATACCTGAGAGAGAGAGAGAGAGAGAGAGAGAGAGAGAGAGAAGTAGTTGTAGGGAAGGTTAGGGAAAATACATACTACAAGGTATTAATCAAAAAATTCTAGAAATAAAGACGAACTTTCAATCCCATTGATGCAATAAATGACAGTCTTTTAGGATAGTCATACATCAAGCAAATAGAAGCTCATTTCAAATGTGCAGAGACAGCCTTAACCCACACTCTAGCACGTCCATCAGAATGTGGCACACTTCCATACATAGTATTAGCCTCAAGGAGGATTAAAAGGAGCACATAATAATAAAGGTAAGTCATCATGACAAAAGGGTCAATGTACCACACCAGGAGAGCGAGGTGCCAGCATAAGGACCAACAAGGTTCAACAAAAGTTCAAAGTTCAATAAGAGCGGTCATAACAAAGTGGGAAGACAACCCTTTCACTCACAACACCGAGGTGTACAATCAACGTGGGGAAACAACTATTTACCCACAAGACCAAGTGTCAAACTTGTACCTTCTATCTCTAGGTATATAGTCCATAGGTGTTCCATACAATAACAATAAGTTTTATCATCAACGTATAAGGAAGGTCCAAACTAGATAAATTGTATTCTTGTACATGCAATAAAATTATAAATGTACAAAAAGAAAAAAGCAATTGTTATCTCATACAAGTTGATTCCACACTTTGGTAAGAATTTTAGTTTTAAAAAATATCTATGCTATGTATAACACTCTGCAAGACATAAGTGAAGCAACTATGAAACACTTTTAGTGATTGTATTGCAACATATATATAAGATAATGCCAATAAAGTGATCACTTTAAAACTAGCATATAAAATAAGGATAAGATATGAAGTTACACAACATCGTTCAACACTCTTGTATAAGCAAACCAAAAAAATTATGTTGCCTATACAAGGGGTACTATTAGACAAAGAGGCCATTACTGAGTCAATACTTTCAACAACAAGAACTTCAAGAACACCAATATTCGGGACAAGAACATAAAAATCCTCTAGTTTGATGACTTTTCCAAATACTTCTTTGGCCACCAAATGAAACTCCTTTCCTTCTCCTTCAAACAAATACATCCATCTATTTTATCTTCATACGGAAGTGAGATGTTACTTGTGACATTGATGACATTGACATTTGCATCTTCATGACCAAGTGCCACTCCATGGATCACAAAAAGTGAATAAATTCATCCAATGCCAGCAATAGCACAGTCATATGGATCCAATATTTTAAAATTTTCACCTTCCTAGAGTACCTCATTCCCCCGTGGAATTATTGAGCACTGTAAAAAACAAAGCAATATACCAATTAAACCATATTATAATATATAAGGCTTCTATATATCTACAGAAGTTTCTATTGATTTAGTACATACCTTTGCATGTTCATGGCCATCGTTTGGGTCTTTCAATATTGTTGCACCACCCAGAATTACGGTTTTTTCCTATGATTGACGAGCATTTCCATTAAAATAAAGAGGCTTCATGAGTGATGTGAAATGGATCAAAAACATCCATAGATTAAAATATCATGTGAATAACTGGTTGGGAGGGAATGATAATTAACTTACCTCATTTGAATCAATAGGAAATCCCTTATTTAATTTGAATGCAACAACAAGAGGTTCAATCGAGGCTATAGTCGATATCTTTTCTGACAACCCATTTATACAACAATTCATTGCAATGTTATAATCCTCACTACGGTTTTCAACAGTAGATGGGCCTCTTGATTGGCTTCTCTTGACTTCAATAAATGGCAAGGAAGTCTCTTTTTTAGAATTTTCTAAGTTTGCCATATATTGATCCATTTCACTCAAATTGGGTTCCATATTAGTTCCTTCAACCTACAAATCATTGTCAACACACAATGTATTGGAAATATAGACAAATAAAACAGGAAGAACACACTAGTACACTATTTATCCAAAAAAAACCCATGTACTTACACATATGTGTTGTTTGGCTCTCAACCCGCCCTGAACCAAAAAATATCAACCCTTCACAATATCTCCTCCTTTCTTCCCTCTTGCACTCTTTGCCAAAAAATATTCAGCACACATACTTTCCTTCAAATATTCCCATTGTTTGGGGTTAATTTGCTCTCCCTATATTTTCCATCCAAGATTAATTTCTTGCATTTATGCCTGAAATTATTCATCAAAATTCTCATTCTATACTTGTAATATTTAATAGAAATCCTACCACCAACAGTCTCAAGAACATTCCATTTTTTGGATCACTAGATCAACATTTCTTTGATCTTGATCTATAAAGTTGGATTTGGTAACATCCAAATAAGACCTTATTCTCGTGCCCAACTCTGTGGACAACCTTGAAGAATTTGGTCCAATAGGCTGGCCATATTTTACCTTGACCATGCAATCCTTATTCCCTTCTTATTTTCTTTATTTTTCTTCCCTTAGTGTGCTCCTATACAAGCCTTGAATAATTCTGTGTCTTTTTATGAAAGGTGATGGATCTTCAAAACTAGTTTTAGGCATTGAAAAAACACTCATATATGTGGATATAACAGGTTCAGCTTCTAGAACATTCCTTGGAGGAGATGTAATTGGTGTTTTTTTTAAGGAAGAAGGTTGAATTGGTTCCTCATAATTGGCCACAACAAGTGTGGAACTAGGTAGCTCACCAATCTCCTCAACAAGTGTGTCACTAGTTAGATAAGGAATCTCCTCAACAGGTGGGGCACTTGTTAGATCACCAATCTCCTCAAATGTGCCTTCAAATATTTTATTTGATTTTAAATAAATCTCTAGCAAGACTGATTGTCCAGAATATGCCAGTTTTTCAAAAATATCTTGGACATTGTCACCTTATATAAGAGGAAGTTGAACATTAATATCATTAGCTTCATCTCAGTGTATTTATCTACCAAGGCGTTGGCTTCTACGAGTTGGTGGTGATTTTTCTTTGCTTTCCTTTTGTTTATGATGATCATTTTTTTTATAATCCAACATTCCCCTATAAAGCAAAAAAAATACCAATAAGAATCAAAATAATATATGGCCTACATCGTGAAATAGATTATATAAAACTTTCATGAAATACGCATAGAAGTGAAAAGGTACGAGGAGTAACTACTTACGTATTTCCCAAACCAAGGGATGACAAATATTCTTCGTTTCTTGTGATGTGGTCTTTGCGAACACGCTTGTATTATGTTACATTTTCATCTTTGTTGGGGTCACTTTTATGTTTCAACCCCTTACTCTTCCTAGCCTATATGGCCAAAATTTCTCTTAAAAAGCATGATTAGTTCATTTGCAAACAATGACTATATGTAAATTCAAATTCTCATGATAGATCCAAACACTTAGTTCTAAAGTTAGAATTGCAATCGCTCTTAGATGGAAACCATTGATCTCGGTCTCATAAATACATCCAATTATGAGAGTAATACATTCCTTTTAATATCTATTGGATAGGGAGAACCAAGTAGTGTAATGAATCTATTGTCTACATTAACTATTCAACTATTACAACATGAACACTAACTGGAGACCATTGGAATCACACAGTAACTTTATTAAACAACCTATGCAAACTAACATAAGCAATTAAACATTACGCATTATTGAAAACAAGTAGAACATGACAAGAATAACCCACATATATTGTGTATGCACAGATGCAAAAAAATGAAAAATAAAATGTTGCATATCCAATATCATTAAGGATAAATTCCATACAAATTTTAGTACAACCCTTTGGCTAGCTAATCTCAATGGCCAAAACAATAAAATCAATCAATTTTCTTAGTGAAATTTTATTCCATAAAGGTAAGGTGACAAATCATCAATTATTATCATTTGCATTGCCATCAAGATCACAATCATGATCACTCGTATATGCATCTCCTTGATCTTATTCACCGTCCTCATACAATAGATTTTCCTAACCATAAATTACATTCTCTATCTCAGACTCTTCATTGGGAAGAAAATTCTCCTCTTCAAATACTCTATGGCCATCTTCAACTTCCTCTCTCAATTTTTCTTGTAAACTATTACACTACCCATCGACCATTATATCAACACATTGCATGTATTTCCTTTTTGAAAGAGGCTCCATTTGAATGACATATGACCATCATGGTCTTGTTATATAATCAGTTAGAAATTCTTGGTTAATTTGAAGAGGGGAAACATACGGCTCATTGGTCTTTGACAATATTTCACGTGTATTTGAACGTAAAAATCCATGCTTATCATGTTGTATTGTAGATGGTTTGATCCATTTACAATTTAATAATATAGGACTATTTTTTTTAAGTTTTAAATGGTTATACAATATCTAATAACATTTAGCATCATAACATCATAACCATATACAAAAGAATCACTGGAAGAAATACAAGCACATCCACACAAAAGAACACAGATATTTATCATGGGAAACCCTCAAGGGGGATAAAACCCAGCAAAACTTCCTCAATGTAGAATTCAACCAAGTACAGTGTAAGACCCAACGAATAACACTTATAAGACCCTAATAATAATCATGGACCACTTCCTCTCTCCCAGATGGATTTCTCTTTCTCTCTCTTGTGCAACTGTTGAGCTATACTTCTTGACCAAATGAGGGAGGTTCCTCTCCTATTTATAGATCAGATGAGAAGCCTACTAACCCAACTGGTCCGACTTCTCCTTGTTTCCAGGTCTGAATTTCCTTGGAAGACTCAAAAATAAATTTTAATAATAGTTTAGTGCGTACTACTGGTCCGACTTACAACGAAGGCTTTACCTCAATACTTTACATCAATGAAATCCCTAATCGGAGGAACAACATATCCAGAAGGGGTAATAACAATAATAATACAAAATAGAATATATTCTGTAGTTACATTTCTTTAACACTCCCTCTTAACAAGGAAGTTATTCTGCAATACAACAACACGTCTGTACAACTGACTGGTGAATTTATATGTCACGGTAATTTTTCACAATTACATCAACATCATCATCATTTTTTGGAACGTCATCATCACAGACATCTATATCATCTCATCAAATCATCACGAGTATCGCATCTCATCGCATCATCATAAGCATCACATTACATCTCGCCGCATCGTCACGAGCATCGCATCAGATCTCATTGCATCGTCACGAGCATCATATCTCATTGCATCTCATCTCAAGCATCATCTCTAGCATCATCATCATCTTTGGCATCATCTCAAGCATCATCTCTGGCATCATCTCGAGCATCACATGCACTATCAGTATAAAAATACTGATCTGAATCACCCACAGCATAATTAAATGTTGGAATATCTTCATCTGCAACTGAATGCAGGAACTTGTTTGCAAGTAAATGCAGCACCAATCATCATAGACCATCCTCAGCCTATCAATGCTAGGACCACTCTCAAGAGAGTGTTCTTGTACACATGACCGTCCTTAAAGAGGACCAATCAACGTGAACCGTCCCCGGCCTATCAGTGTTAGGACCACTCTTAATAGAGTGTTCTTGTTCAATGTGAAACATCCCCTAAATCAATGTGAAACATCCCCATCCTATCAGTGTTAGGACCACTCTTAATAGAGTTTTATTGTTCACGGAACCGTCCTCAACCTATTACTGCTAGGACCACTCACAATAGAGTTTTCTTATTCACAGAACTGTCCTCAAAGAAGACCACTCAATCAACGCGGAATGTCCTCAACCTATCAATGCTAGGACCACTCTCAATAGAGTGTTATTGTCCATGGAACCATCCTACAAGTGAATGTAGGATCATTCTCCAGAAGAGAGTGCTATCATCGTATACCATCCTCATCTTGTCAGTTCTAGGACCACTCTCAAGAGAGTGTTATTGTCTATGAAACCACCCTACAAGTGAATGTAGGATCACTCTCGCGAAGAGAGTACTATCATCCGTAGGGCCATATCTCATTGGGATCTTCCTATTTGAAGATACGATCAACCTTCCTGAAATATTCCTTGTGAGGATGCCACCAACCATGTTGGGATCTATCCTCATTGATACGACCAGTCATACTGGGATCCACCCTTAGTGATGTCACCAAGCATATTGGGATCTTCCCACGAAGATACGACCAGGCTCTCTATATAGTGACTAGATCATTGGGGCTCAGCATTCTTTTCTTGTACATCCAGCATACTAGTGATCTTGATTGGCCTTCTCTGTACTGGAATACTATTACCATCTCATTCTCTCACCATCACTCCCTCTTTTTGGGGAGGTCCTCTCAGACTACACCAAGCTTGTCTCGAAAGTGTTCAAACTTTACACAAGATAGAGGCTCAGATAACACATCAGCAACTTGTTCCTCTATAGGAACATACTGGAGATTTACGGCTCCTCTATGCACAATATCCCAGACTTTATGAAACATTGGATTCTTTGTTAGCTTGATGCAACTCTGGTTGTCACAATAAAAAATCCTTCCAATAGTTTGTGAATCCAAATTGCATCACTATAGGATGAACATGTTGCAATGTACTCAGCCTCTTTCTACTAAGCCATGAGATCACACCTAATCCCAAAAGTCTTGAAGTTCTCTTTATGTCTTCAGCACTTCCTCTTTTTATTTGCAATGATTTCATCCTGTCAAGTCATCAAAATATACCAGTCTTCCACATTCAACCTTAAAGGAAAGGTTGGAACCCACTTTAATCTTAGTAAAGCCTTAGTCCATCAGGAATTTGTCCATCCTATCGTACCATGTCGAACTAAGATATCTTCTACAAACACTCCCCCTAAATCAAAGCATCATCCTCCCTCTGCATTTGTACTCTATGTATCAAAACATTATGTACTAGAGTGACAAGTAACATCCTCTGCTAGTGATGTTCTATGTATCCATCTGTAACTGGATGTGTTTATCCATGGGTGCCTTCTAAATTCACGCAAAGCCATTTGTGCACATCTGGTTCTCTGCTCAATATACACTCCTACTTCACTAGAGAAGTGTGTCTTGGTTAATGGAGTATGTCATGCCATATTCTAAAACCTCTTTCTGAGAGAAACCATGAACCTTGCTTTGTATCCCTTAATGTTTCCATCTGTTGTATTCTTGATCTTGTAGATCCACATGGAAGACACTGCGGACTTCCCTTAATTTCTTGGAACCGCATCCTAGACATCATTCCTCATGATCAATTGATTCTCTTTGATCAAAACTTCTTCCATTTCTCCTTGGATACTTCTTCATAGCTGTAAGAGTCTGCATCAATGATGTCACTCAACTGTGCCACATAACTAGAGTGTATATGAGGCCTCTTACTTTAAATGGAAGTTCTTTCATACTTTTCTTCATATTGAATTATATCTCGTCCCCAAGATGGTATTCATCTCTCGAGGTGGATATATCGCTCACTTTAGGTCATATGATTCTTATACTCTTCTGAAGATCTTTCTTCGGCCACGCTGTCTCTAGCCCTGGGAGATTCAAATTCATCTTCATGTATATTTATTGGATTGTATTTTTTAACTGAACAGCCGTCACTTGTTCTTCAAAACAAGTCTCGTCCTTCTTTTTGTGTAGGTGAGTGTACATGATATTTCCTACAAGTCAAATACATCAGTAGCATGGTTAGAAACATTTCGGGGTTCTTATACAAGAAGAATTAGCCCAAAAATGGACGAAATTTTCTATAAATATTTAACCTACCTACCTAGGCTTCAGTATTATAACTAATATCATCATGCAAAAGTTAAAAATTCACAGTAAACCAAGAAACTTACTTGTGATTTTGAAAGGGAAGAAGGTGCTCTTGACTCTAGAGCTGCATAATTCGTGGCCCACCTCTTCAAGATACTCCAGGTTCTCTCCAATGTTGTTTTATCCATGGAAGCGATGGAAATTAAATACCCAAATTATAAACCCTCAACAATGCTATATAAACATCACAATTTCCTCAACGGGTATCAATGGTGTCCTGATAAATGCCCAAAAATGCCTCCATTCGACCCAATTCACAACTACTTTCCCCTCACAACCCACCAAACCCTCAACAATTGTGAATATCCATCACAATTTCCTCAACGGGTATCAAAGGTGGTCTAATAAATGACGAAAAAATGCATCCAAACCCAATTCACACTACTTTCCCCTCATAACCCACCAAACCCTCCTCGCCTCCAGCCAATGCAAAATATTTGGCGCCAACGGTCTACTTAGACTAGTTATTTGGTGGCAACGAGTTGCTTGAGTAGTCATTTGCAGAATTGGAGGATGAAATCTCCATGAGTTCAGGAAAATCGTCCATGAATGTCGTAAAACAGAGGTGGGTTGAGAGCTGCATTTGCATATAATTTTTTGTTTTAGAAATTATATTTTCATATATGTGTTTTATTTTTATTATTATTATATTATGTTAATTTGTTTTATATTATATTTGGTTTAATAATTATTATAAAACTTGTTTACTTTTATAAAATAGGACTAATATAAAATATAATTAATTTTTGTTTTATATAAATATAATATTTGTTTTATGATTATATAATATTTGTTTTATTGTTATTTTTGTTTTAGTAGTATATATAATAAACTTGGATCGAGGACATTGGAGAAGAGTTTTGCGCATCGTGAATCAGGTGGGTGGTGACGTCAGATCCAAAATTTACCTGGACACCAATGTAGAAATGAGGTTTACCTTGATAGTGATAAGGAGAGGCCATCACATTATACGTAGCATATTCTGCGAGATCGGTCTTATAAGAGGAGGAATCAAAATATTTACCTAAAACTTTGAGATGGGGCCTCTACCTTTACTACATATGGGTCTAAGACTAGTTCTGGGACAGCACCCAAGTTTATAAATGAGTCTTCGATTGGTTAAAATATTGTTCTTGGTGCTTCCACTGGTTCAATTAATGGATCAACTGCTACGGCGTTTAAAGGATCTGAGCCTGGTGAAGCTACGTCGATTGGTGCTAGTTCAACAGTCACATATCAAGATAGCTATATTGAAGTTAGAAAAGCACCTCACCGATGGGACTAAGGACTCTCACATTGAAGGATTAACAACTAGCTATGATGCTTCTAGGTATCGATATGGTACTGGTTCTAGTACGCAATTCGTAATTGTAGGCACCTAAGTTTCCTTTAGCGCTTAACGGTTTGCTTCAATGCAGTTGCAGTAGGGATAAAGATTGTTAAGAGAAATTTCATGCAATTTCTTTGTTGGATCTTTGAATCTCGAGGTGCATGGCACCATTACATAAAAATCGTTTTCCAACATATATATCATATGGGATTTGTGATCCCAATATTATATCTGGAAATCAATATGAACTAAAGCACATCGTTTGCAATAATCCACAAAACCCTAACTATCCCTGCCTCGAAAAAACAATAGATATTCCTAACCCCACAAATTCCATTTTGGATTCAGAATTGTTAACCTACACATGGTCTTTTGGATTCAGAATTGTTAACCTACACATGGTCGGAGATAGAATGTAGACAATTTGCAAAATTTAGTAAATTGTAACACTTCATTGTCACAATTGCAATTTTCCAATATTGTAGGAGTGACACAATTAAAAATTACTAACTCATATTCTTGTAGCTAGTCATTTTTTATGTCGTGACTAAATTGGTCATTTACAATAGTCATTTTTAACTCTGTCACGTACTAGTCATATTTGTTAACCCATGACTAAATTAGTCATTAAATTTAGTCGCTTATAGTTGGGTCACTCAAAATTGCTCATATTTAGTAGTAAATCACTTAAAAAAATTATGGTGACTAGATTTTTTAATCACGTAGTCACTAATTCCTGATTTTGTACTAGTGCTTATATTAAATCTCCCATACACACATAGACCACTAAATAAGCAAAAATGGAGACTATATATGCTTGCTTAGATTGACCTCATGCTTGACGAGCATGTGAGGCATGCTTTGTTGACAAACTTTTTGTTTCTACTAATAGATTTTGTACTCTTTAGTTGTTTTGGTTTTCACAGCCTTAGAGAATTGGCTAGCCAAATATATTCCAAGGCTCTACAACCTAGACTATTGTAAATTTTCTAAATAAATAAATAAAAACAAGTCTAGTTCATTTTATTAAAATTTACTTTTAATGGTTGTTTTTACTTGGATGCACAAGTGAAAAAAATATAATATTCTCAAAAGAAAAGGGTACTAAAAGAGAAAACTCATAAAAGGAAACATTGCTTTAACTTTGAAAAAGATGTTTGGATTCAAAAACATAAGAAAAATACTAAAACCAAACAAACATTATCAAACCCTAAATGCAAAAAAAAAATCATGAAATATAGTTCAAACCAAGGGAAGTAATTCTTTTTTTATTTTCATGAGAGCATGCTAATGAAAGTAATCTAAACTTTTACTTTACTTTGCTAACTCTTCCAATGCATCAAACTGCCTAGATCTTCTTACGTGAACCCAAAATAAAACTTATTGTAAAACACAAGCACTTTGGTGATGCTAATTCCTCATGACTACAAACCATACCCTCTCAACTTGTAGAGAAACAAGCTTGGAAAGACAAAAATTCAAGCAAACTATGAGTTTTCCTACAAGAAGTATATATTTTTTTCCCAAATGGAACAAGTGTGTCATGTGGTATTCTCTAAGGAAAATCACACTATATTGTAATGTCCCCATCCCTAAATGCAGGCTTCTAAAATTTTCCCCATAACTATAATTGCGAATGTATAACATCTAAAATGTGTGTGTAGATGAATAATAAAAATACACCATGGAATTAAAATATATCTACACTCACATGCATGCATATACAAGCTTAATCATTGTAAACATAAAATAAAGAAGACGCAATAAATTGGTTGTGTAAGATTTATTTTCCACCCACCCATAGGCACTATGTCCAACATATACTCTTTCTGCTGAAATGCCACCCCCAAGCTAGGCTATGAAGCCACCAAGTTAAATGAAACACCTACAAGCTTCTCTCTCGCAACCCACAACCCGTCCTGCTCTCTAAGCCTAACCAAAATTTCATCTTGAGCTCTACAGTTATCTCATTAAGCCATCACGGCCATGCCACTTCTTCCAACTAGCCCACACAACACAACGAAGGCATTTCCCTTCACTAATCCACAGTTCCCTCAGGAAATCCAACCTTTAAGGTGCTTACTAGTGTGTGTAGTAAGATTCCAACCTATTGTATGTTATTGGAGAACCTCCTGTAACATTAATTCATTGTTTCTCAAGCATCCAACAGTATCATAATTAATTGGGTAAAGGTTCCTAGATCTTCCAACCTCTATGCTCACCTACAGCCATGTATTTTCCCTTCAAATTTGCAACCATGTTTCTAAATTCAAATTTGTGGGTTATATACAGTCTGGTAATGGTCATGAATAACAAAAGGAAGCACTACGTAGTGTAGAAAAAAGGCATGAGAGAAAAATAAAATGAGTGTTGGATCCAAGGGGCATGAGATTATGGTGAAAATACCATTGGCATAGCTTCTGACCATAGAAGAAAAATACTGCTGACAACTGCTGAAATTCCTTTTGGCAGCTGACAAAACTGTCACAAAAGTGCATTCACCCACATGCTTCAATAATTGCATGAGATGACTTTTCCCACCAACCTCGCACATGCTTTCAATGATTGGGTTTAATAGTCTAAAGGAATTAATTGGCTCATTTAAATCACATGGCAGATTTTGGATGAGTTCTAAGGTTAACACTTGGTAGCAAAGGATTTAGTTTTCCATAGGCCCCGTTTCCTCTTCCTCTCTGTTGGATGATATCCCCTCAGTGCCCTTTACACAGCCATCTTGGACCATTTTATTATTTTCCAACATACTATTTACATATATTTTTAATTGGCATGATAATCCAACCATATGGTCCAGATAAAAATATATACATCATACATGCCTAGCCATCTACTACTCGGGTTTTGACCTTAACCTCCACACTAGAAATAGATACTAGTATATTTACATCATTTACATAATTTTGATTAAATACATTCCAAGTCAAAATTGTGGGTATTACAATCCCCTCCCCCTTGGAATAAAATCATCATCGGTGTTTTCTCAAAAGCAGAACAAAAATGGGTATGCCTCTTTCGTGACATCCTCAAACTCCCACATAGCCTCATCAGGACCAAAGTGCTTCCATTGTGCCTTTACCTGTATGATGGCTTGATTCCATAGCAATGCTACCTTCTTGGATAGGATGCATAATGGCTCAATTTGGAACTCTCCCTCGGGTTCCACCTATATCACAATCTCAATCAATCACACTTTTAGGATCATGTACATATTTCTTAAGCAAAGAAACATGAAAAACATTATAAACTCTAGTATTAGCAGTAAATGCAATTCTATATGCAACTAGCCCTATTTTTTCCACCACTTCAAATGGCCCACAATATATTGGTGACAGCTTGGCACAAATTCCAAGCTTCAAGGAACTCTTCATTGGCATACTCTAAGGTAAACACGATCCCCAACACTGAATTCTATATGCAGTCTATTTTTATCTAATGATAGTTTTTATGTCTATCTTGAACTGTCTTTAAACTATGTCTAATTTTTGCAACCTCGTGTTTAATTTTCTTAAGCAATTATAGTCCAAGTACAATTATGTTCACTAGGTTATCCCGAGTCATTGGTTTCTTGCACTTTCTTCCATACAAAGCTTCAAGTGGACCCATGCCCAATGAAACTTGATGCCCATTGTTATATTCAAATTCTACCAAGTGTAGATAAACTTCCCACTTGAATGGTTTGTCCTTTGCATACATACGAAAAATGTCTTCAATAACGTGATTTATTCTTTTTATTTAATGTTCCTCTGTTTGCAGATGGTAGGAAGTGCTAAAGTTCAACTATTTACCCAAATCTGCAAATAGACTTTTCCATCAATTTGAATTAAATTTGGTATCCATGTATGAAATTATTGCCTTAGGCAATCATGTAATATGAAAAGTAGGTCACGGAAATCTTTGCAATGGCATATGTTTTATATGTGAATTTAACTAGTATGAAATGTGTAGCCTTAAACAATTTATCCACCACAACCATGATGTAATCATGTTGTCTTAGAGTCATTGGAAAAATTGTAGTAAAATCCATGGAAATCACTTCTCATTTCCATTCCAGAATTGGCAAAGGATGCAACAAACATGTTGGTTGTTGATGTTCAAATTTCACTTGTTGGCATTTCATACATTTTAAAATATATTTAGTGACATATTTTTCATCCTTGGCCAAATATATTTATTGTTGGTTGTAGCAATTTTTTTCTGGTATCATGGGTGAACATAATATGGCATTTTGTGGATTTCATTCATAACAATTCTTCTCAAGTCTACCACATTTGAAATATAAATTCTATTTCTATATGTAAGAAGTCTATCATCCTCCAAATGATACCCTTCATAGCTCATTTCAAAATTATGTTGTTATAATTTATCTTTTATATACAATTCATCTCCAGCAAGATAAATAACAATTTATTTCCTTCAATCTGATTGCCAAGTACTAATGGTTGTCACTTGCATTTACTGCATCGTTCTGCTAAGCGCATTAGCCAATTTTATTTTCTTCTTTTTTATGTGATTGATTTCAAAATCAAATTCACATAAAAATTCCAACCATCTAACTTGCTTGGAATTTAATATTAGTTGCTCAAATAAATATTTCATACCATAATGGTCAGTTCTTAGCTCAAATTTTATTCCCAATAAATAGTTCTTCCACATATTTAGAGTGTGCATTAAGGCTCCAAGTTCCAGATCACGGGTAGCGTAATTATTTTCATGTTCTTTCAATTTTTTAGACTCGTAAAACACCACATGATTGTCTTGCATAAGAACTCCTCCAAGTCCCTATTTACATGCATATGTGCACACCATGAAGTCCTTTTTGGGTCTACAATTTTCAGAAATGGAGCACTTGTCAGAAGCTTCTTCAACAGCTGGAAGCTTTCTTCACATTTCTGTGTCCACTCAAATATTATGTCATTTTGCAAAGAAGTGATTGGGTGTGCAAACTTAGAGAATCCTTCTATAAACCTTCTGTAATAATCAGAAAGACCCATGAAAGATCTCACGTCTATAACATTCTTTGGAGTTGGCTAATTCATAATGGATTTAATCTTTTTCGAATCCATTGATATTCCTTCCTCGAAAATAATGTTACCCAGATAATGAATTTTATTTTTGTAAAGTCACATTTACTTAGCTTTGCATACAACTTATGCTCCCTTAATAATTGCAAAGCCATCCTCAAATGTTCTTCATGTTCATCTTCATTCTTAGAGTAAATAAGAATTTAATCTAGAAAAATAAGTATGAACTTGTCTAAATACATGGTGAAAACATTATTCATGAGACACATGAAGATAGTTGGTGCATTAGTGAGACCAAATGGAACCATTACAAATTCATAGTGTCAATACATTTTTCTAAAGATTCTCTTATGAATATCTTCTTCTGTGATTCTTACTTGATAATAAATAGACCTCAAGTTAAAGGCTTTGAAAATATATTTGCCCCTCTCATTTGATCAAATAGATCATCAATTCAAGGCAATGGGTACTTATTATTCACTTTAACTTTGTTTAATGGTATGTAATCAATACATAACCTCGGTGTTCCATCTTTATCTTTCACAAATAGTACAAGTGCTCCCCATGGAAACACACTCGATTGAATGAACTTATTTTCTAACAATTCTTGTAATTGTTTTTCAGCTCTAATAATTCTAGTGTACTCATTCTGTAAGATGTCTGAGACACTGGTGCAACTCTTGGCACAAGATCAATTGTGAAATCAATTTCTATCTTTGGAGGAAATATTGGAGCTTCATCAATAAACACATCCTTGAAGTCTTGAAAAGCATGATGATAGTCCAACTTAGGGATTTCATTATTTGTTTTATCCAAAACATGGGTTGCGTACAATTGACATCTTTTCTTACATAACTTCTTCAACTGCATGGTTGAAATCTGCCTAACAAAAAATACCATTGGAATTCCTTTTACAACCTTTGGATTTCCTTCCTCGTCAATGCATTCAAAAGTCTTGTTGTAGCAGTCAAGTTTAACCCTGCATGCTTCCAACCATTCCATTCCAATCAGAATATCATATGAAACAAACAGAAAAATATTCAAATTTGCACAAGTGAATAGTCCATCTATTTATAATGGACATTTCTCCACCATTTCACTAACTTTTCCTAATTCATGTAGCTAGATGGACCAACCGTTGATTTACTATGCTTGGTTTTCTTAAAAGCACAAATCTACGCAATTTGGTGAGTGATATATTTAATGTGAGTAGATCCAGTGTCAATCAAAATAGAAATATATCACTGACAATCTTACCTTCAACCTCAACCATAGTTGATTAATGGTTTACTTGATGGTCCTCTACTGCAGCATAAATTCTAGGGATAGTCCTTTCCACTTAAACCATAGTTTCAGCTTCTCAAATGTTGTGAACCTGCTTTTCACTCTCATTTCGATGTGGACAGTTTCTAAGAAAATGGTCCTCACCACATCCCCAACATTGAAGTGGCTCTCTTGGATCTCTTGGATTGTCTCCCATCATCTTAACTAGCTTTGTCACACCATGTGGTGTTTTCCTTTGTTGTTTCTAAAATGTGGAGGCTTGAACACCTTCTTTCTTTGGTCAAACCTCTCATTTTTCTTATCCTTCCATGCCTTATAGAAATCTAACTTACTTTCGTTTTTATCATAACAATAATTGGTTTTTCTTATGATCTCATCTAGAGTTTAAAAATCATCAAACTCATTTTTTTCTTTGTAGGGTTGAGGCAACCTACTTAGAAAACATTGAATTTTCAATTTGTAATCCCTAATATACTTCACATATCTCAACAGCTCCAAAATTTTATTCGCATATTTTTCCATTGTCATTTGACCCAATTTTAGCTCATGGAATTCTTTAATTTTACGATCATAGTATCTATCAAAGAGGTATTTTTTATTGAAGTACTTCTTGAATTGCTTCCACGCAATATTTCTTTCATTGATCTTTTTCTCTTTCCTAAGTTGATCCCACCATATAGATGCTCTTCCTTTTAGGATAAATATGATCACCCTTGATTTCATATTTCCTGAATAGTCTTGGACTTGGAAATACTTCCTCATCCCAAGAAGCCAAGCCTCAACTTCTTAACCATATTTTACCTCACCATCAAATGTATGAGGTTTTGCCTTCCTAAATTCTCCATTTAATTTGTTCTTAAAAGGCCTCTACCTCTTATTCCTATGAGATGAAGAGCTTGAACCTTCAATGGAGTACATCAAATGACTCACTAAAAGATATTTTTGGAGTATATGTATTGCCTCTAGAAATATTTCTTGAACTATGGGACCTCTTGTGAGAATGCCTCCTTGAGCTACTTCTCTTGGTTTTCTGAGCGATGCCTAGATTTAATCTTTATTTAAATGTCTATCAAACTTTGAAGCAGGGTAATTTTTAGTGGCGAAATTTCACCAATTGGCTATTTTTTTGGTTTTTTCCAAAAAATAAATTCGCTATTTGGTGTCTAATATCGCCTATATTTACATAAAATATGTTTTTTTTATCATAATATTCGCCAAAATTTATATATTTCAGTGTTAATTTTATGTTTTATATTTAATATTTGCCTACCAATCTATAAACATGTTTTTTCAATCCAGAACAGTCGCCTAGAATACTATACTTAAGTATAATATTAGAATCCTTAAAAAATACCCTGCTTTGAAGCATAGTTGCATTCAATTGATGTTTTTCTTCTTATGCTCCAATCAACCTCTCATTGTCTTCTCTACAACTCTACAATTCCACCCTTCAACTCCTCATGGTTTATGAAATATCTGGGGGAGTCACTTGGTTTCTCCTACCATTGGATTATGTCTCTTCATTCTCAGCATGTATGTTCTCTCCCATGACATCCATCTTAGCTTCATAAGGATCTTATGCATCATCCATGATGATGATTTTCTTCACAAAATAAAAATCAAGGGCTTCCGAACTGAACTATATTGAATGTTGAACCTTAATTGTCTCTTATATATTTTCAGTTCATAAGTTTCTACCGTGAGGTAGATTAGCAGTGAGGTTTTCTGGAGAATCTGCAGTGGCCATTGCTTGAATGTCGACGTTTCGATTCCGAATCAGGAATGATCATCAAGACAACTCCTTCTGATTCAAGCATTATCTTATAATTTTGAATCTACAAAAGTTTTCATATAAACACATTTTTTAGGTTTATTACATCCTCATAAATTCCAAAATCATTTTTTTATGTATTCTGGAAAAAAAATTTGCTCAAATTATAGAAATATTTGAATCATCAATTCATAAACTTTTTTGGCCAAATTATAGAAATATTTGAATCATCAATTCAGAAAAAAATTTGGTCAAATTATAGAAATATTTGAATCATCAATTCAAAAATTGACTCTTTACAACTGTTTCCCTTTGGATAATCTTTCCAATGACTATAAGTATGGCCAATTTTAATTTCTGAACATAAATTAGTCCTTCAAAATTGACAAATTTGTCTAGTTTTTCACTTTTCCTATAGGTTCACTTAACTCCAGAGGCCAACTTCAGACACCTATAGAAGACAATTTATGGAAAACCATAACAAATTATCTATTCTCCTGGATAATACATATCACCAAGATTACTCAACAACTTTTCTCACTCTAATTTGATGCTTGTGTCACCTATTATAGAATTCTAAAATTGACTATGTTTGTCTTTTTCCACTTAGAAAATTTTGTAGTTCTATAACACCCCCTCATAATCCACAATTTGCCCAAATTTTATGTTTCTCTGGTTTCCGTTGTTAAACTCCGGAACTAACTTTGTTGATTTTTTTTAAATAATGGGGGTCAAGGGGGATTTCCTCCTTGCAACCTCCCTGGAATGCTCTTGCTAATGTGTCAAACAATTCCTACATGTCACCTAGTGGCATGACCATGTCACCTTTTGCCAGCTGCAAAGTCACAATAACACCACCCGGCCTTAGGCATGAATACATTGGTGATATCCTGCTACCAGAAGTGGTAACATCTCTCCACAAAAGCAGTTTTAGAAAATCACTTGGGGAGTCATTGTCGATTAAAAGAAAACACTTGGTCAAGGCAGTTTCGTCCCAACAACTCCTTCGCCTACCATTAACCACTGCACACATTGTCGATGTGCTATGAACCATGACGATTGATCTCCCCTATCATCCTACGGTCATATATTCATCTACCCACTATTAACCACCGCACATGTTGTTGATGCGCTATCAACTACAATTGTTGCTCTTTCCTGATGTAGACAGACAGATATCCATCGTCCTACGCACTCTATCACATGCAGTCACCCATGCGTAGGCCTAATTTGGTGGGTCCACATCATACCTTTGACTCATGTATCCCCTCCACATCATGCATTTTTCCCACGTGGCTACTCCACATCACTTGTCCACGTGGCGTAGGTGGGGCCCACCTTAAAATTTCAAAATTGTATGAAATTTTGTTTCGGTAATAAGGGGATTATTACCAAATTAACTTTGGCACCTTATTCGTCACTTAACAAAACATGGCATCCACGGAAAAATTTTCTAATTTATGTTTGTAAGTGTGCATTTATGGCCCATAGAGTTATGGTATTGCAACCAAAAGCTTTGATACCACTCTGTAATGTCCCCATCTATCAATACGACCAACAAAATGGGACATTGATTCGGGATTATAAATTTTGCCTCATAATCATAATTACGAATTTATATATCTAAAATACGTGTAAATATGCATAATAAAAATATACATTGGAATTAAAATCTATCCACAAATACACATGCATGCATATACAAGCTTAATCATTACAAGTATCAAATAAAAAATGCAGATTGAACAAAAAAAGAATACTTAGCTTTAAACAAAGAATATCCAAGAAACTAACTATATAAGAGCAATTTTTCACCCAATCATAAGCACTCTATCCAGCATATACTCTTTTTGCATAGATTCCACCCCCAAGTTGGTTTATGAGGCCACCACAGCGAAGGAAACACCTACAGGATTCTCTCTCTCAACCCACAACCCATTCTACTCTATATGCTTAACCAAAATATCATTCAAAGCTCTATTGGGATCTCACTAAGCCATCATATCCATGGCACTTCTTCCAATTACCCCACACAACACAAGGAAGGCATTTCCATTCATTTATACACAATTCCCTCAAGAAATCCAACCCTTACAATGCTTACCAGTCTGTGCAGTAAGATTTCAACCTATTGGAGAACCTCCTGCAGCATTACTTCATAGATTCTCAAGCACCCAAGAGTAGCATAACTAATTGGGTGAAGGCTTCTAGCTTACCCAATTTCTATGCTCACCTACAACCATGTTTCTCACTTCAAATTTTTGGATTATACATAGCCTGGTAATGGTCATGAACAACAGTAGAAAGTTCTACGTAGTTTAGAAAAAATGTATGAGAGAATGATAGAATGAGTGCTGAATCCAAGGGGTATGAAATGATGGTGAAAATACAACTAACATATCTTCTTACCAAAAAAGAAAAGGACTGCTGACAACTGTAGAACTGACTTCCGACAGTTGACATAACTATCACAAAAGTGTATTCACCTCCATGCTTCAATAACTGCATGGGCTAACTTTTCCCACCAACCTCACACGTGCATTCAATGATTGGGTTTCATTATCAAAAGGAATTAATTAGCTCATTTAAAGCACATGGAAGAATTTGGATGAGTTCTAAGGTTGACACTTGGAAGCAAAGGATGTAGTTTCCCATAGGCCCCCTTTCCTCTTCCCCTCTAGTGGAATCATGGCCCATCTAATACCCTTTACACAACTATCTTGGACCATTTTATTATTTTCCAACATAATATTTACATATATTTCAAATTGACATGATAAGTCAACCATATGGTCCAGACAAAAATATATACATCATACATGCCTAGCCATTCAATGGTCAAGCCTTGGCCTTGATCTCCACACTAAGAATCCATACTAACATATTTACATCAATTACATTATTTTGATTAAATACTTTCCAAGTCAAAATTGGGAGTATTGCAAATATGCATGCTTCTAGCAAAAGAAAGAAGTGTATTTAAAATTTTATTCCTAATGACAAATGAGTATAAGGCCTTGAAATGTGTGACACTCAAAAAGGGGAATGAAATTTTCTAGATCCTAGTTCTTTGAATATCACCTGATTTATAAACATTATTTGTGATATTAAATCTCAACTGTATTTTTTGATGAGTTTGGCTGATTGCGGAATCCATCCAAATGGTCCCTGTAGGACAATTGTAACCGCTACATTTTTCCTTTAATGAAATTATGAATGAAAGGGACAAGTCACTTTAAAAGAGGAGACTATGTGTGCAAGAGGGGGATATGTAGAGCAGTAAACCTCGGGGAAGTACACCAGGAACTGAAATGCCTTAATGGCGTCGGACAGACCCTGGAGAAATCAGGGCCCAGTGGCTGATGGGGATTCGATGGAGAATGGACTGTAGCTGCAAAATAAGATTGGATAGACCCTGGAAAAACCAGAGAACGCAGTGGTTGATAGGGACTCCTTGGGGAATGGATTGTAGCTGCAAAGTAAGAACTAGGAAACCAAACTATTAGGGGGCATATGCGAGGAGGTAGTACGTTGCTTAGTATGCAGGGAAAGGATGAACTATTTTTGTGTGAGCACTCGGTGTTAGGAAAGAGTTGAGAGAAATACTTGTCACGTGAGCACTCTGTGTTAGGCAAGTGATTCCTTCCTGGAAAAACTAAACTAAGGTTAGTTTTCTCCACTCTTGGCACGCATAGTTTAGCTTGAGGGTGATTGAGGACAGAGCATATCTATGCCTAATCTACCGTTGGGTGGAACATGGTTGTTCCCTTTTCATTATGGATCGCTTTACAAACAAGTTTCATTACTGGACTTATGTTTCTGCAAATCCATTGGGTTCAGGGTATATTTGCATATGTGTAAATGTGTGTTTCAATGCTTCTGAAATGATAAATACCAGTCTTATATTTATTGATGAAAATGTTGCTTATGAGTTGGTGTATACTTACACTCTATCTGAATGACTGTGACTTGCATTTAGTGATATTGGTTGCTTAAATGGTGTAATAATGTTTCTATAAAGAGTTACTAGAATGGTGTATGATTCCTTGTTAAATCTAGTCTGAGAGACCCCTAGTAGGGAATCCAATTTGCTCTCCTGGGTTTAGCCCCTTTCCTGTTTAGTGAAGCCCCTGTATAATACCTTAAATATTTAAGGGAGGGTTAAACTGTGAAGGAAAGATTGGTTGTTGAAGTTATTAGGAAACCGGCCACAATACACCACCAAAAATACCTAATCCTGATCTTGTCCAAGTAACTCAATCGGCTTAAAGACGTGAGTCCATTGAGGGTTAGCAACTCCTTAGTATTTCCAAGAAAAACACAAAGAAGGTAGGTGAAATACCTTGAGGTTGGAAGGCCTGCAGAAGCCTAAAAATGTATATGGAATTCAAGGACTTTCCACATTCCGCATTGCGGAAAGAGGAAAGTGGAATTCAAACTATAAAGGAATTAAGTGTTTTCGCAACCTGCATGCGGAAAGCGGAAAGCGGAAGGTAAAAAGACTTATAAGATATAAGAGTTTCTGCAATCTGCAATCCGCATTACGACATGCAGAAAGCAGAAAGAAATAAATAGTGAAAATGTTAAGGTTTCTACAATCCGCAACCCGCATTGCAGAATACGGAAAGCAAAAAGAAAAAGTATTGAAATATAATGGTTTCTGGAATCTGCAATCCGCATTGCGGAATGCGATAAGAGAAAAGGAAAATTATTGAAAATAAGGGTTTCTGCAATCCACAATCTGCATTGCAGAATGCGATACAAAAAAAAGGAAAAGTATTGAAATTATAAGGATTTTCGCAATCCGAAATCCGCATTGCGGAATGCGGAAAGCAAAAAGAAAAATTGATGAAAATACATAGGGTTCCGCAATCCGCATTGCGAAAGTGAAATTGTGTAAGAGAGTTTTTATTTGCGTAAGGGGATTTTTTATTTGCGGAAGGGAATTTTTATATGCGGAAGGACTGTTGTAGAAATTATTAAGCTTAGGAATGAATGTTAAAGGAAGATTCATGGCCCATGTCTTATGTGAAAGAAAAAAAAATATATATACATTTTCGCAGGTTATATGGGTATGTTACATATGGTATTAAAGCTACAGGCCCTCAACCTTGTCGCCTTTTGGGAACATCTAGTTCTGTTGAATTATGGAAAATTGTGTTCTAATCATAACAATTTGTGTTGAAATGTTTTATGCAAATGTAAAATTGTTCTGTAACAAAATACAGTAATGGACTCACAAAGTGAGAATGCAGATCGACCTAAAGAAGGTGCACCAGCACCATGCTCATCGCAACCAGAGCAAGAACCTTCTGAAGCCAGTCAAGTTCTGGAAACAATGAGGAACTTGATCATAGAAATACAAAGCTTCAAAGCAGATAATGAGCAGCTAAATAAGGCTCAGGAAAGGCAGCAGGATATTAATGAGATATTATTGCAAAGTCTACAAGAGAAGAATAATGGGTAAAAACCCCAAACAGAGATTGGGAGGGACCTGGAAGTTCCAGAAAGTACCGACAAAAAAGACAGTTCCTCCATTGAAACTCAAAAATCTGTGAATCAAACCAAGTGGGTTAATAAAAGAAAAATTGACCACTTGGAAGGAGAATTTAAAAAGATCGGGCCAACCAACTTCGACGAGGAATCCAATACCGGAGAAGAAACAGAGGCTTGGCTGCTAGACATTAAGAAGTACTTTCAAATTTATAATTACTCTAGCAACATGAAGGGAGAATGGCCATCTAAAACCTGAAGGGAAAGGCCAGCATTTGGTGGCAAAATCTGAATATTTCCCAGGGAATAAAAGAGAAGAATATGGAATGGTCAAAGTTCAAGAAGCAATATTTGTCAAAGAGCTACTATGATAGAAAGACTAAGGAATTATATGAATTGAAACTCCGTCAAATGAATATAGAGGACCTAATTAACAAATTTCTTGATCTATTCTGGTTCGTGTCGTATATTAAATAAGAAAAAATGAAAGTTCAGAGGTTCTTGATTTGTTTTCCGAAGTCTTATAAGGACCGGATTGAATTCGACAATACCAAAACCTTGGATGAAGCCTTAAGAAATGCAAGGTTGTGTTTTGAACAGTAAAAACCGAGGAATTACCTCTCCAAGTTCTGGAAGGGTAAAGAATAGGAAAATTTCAATGAATAGAAGAAGGGCTTCCATCCCCCACCCTTCAGGAACATGCCAAGGAATCCGCAAGGAAATTCCTACATCAAAAATGAACAGCTTCCATAGAAGAACTATAAATATGTGAACCTTGGACCTAAGGGGACTATTGGAGCCCCTAAAGAACCCCTTAAGTGTTGGGAATTTGGAGAGCCCCACTTATGAAGGAACTTCCCACACCTCAACCAAACTAATAAGGTTGTTCACAACCTGCAAAAATCTTCCACTGTTGGGGAAGTTGGGAAAAGTTACCAACAAATTATTGCAGCCCTGGAGAATCGACAAGCATATTATCAATCTGCAATTGTGGAGATTGAAGGTACTATCTCTAACCGAATTATTTTTGTACTAATTGATCCAGGGGCCACCTTAAGTTACATCACTCCCAAAGTAATGGAGGACTTCCATCTCGCAAAGGTAAGACATGTGAAACCTTGGTCAGTCCAACTGGCTACTAGAGCCAGGAGAAAGGTAACTGAGTTTATTATTGATTGTGAAGTTAAAAGAAGGGATCATGTGATTAGGATCAATCTGAACATCTTGCCTTTAGGGTCATATGATATGATTATTGGCATGGACTTGTTATCAAAGTATAAAGTAATATTGAATTGTTTTGATAAAACCTTTACTTATGTGGATGAGGATCAAATTGTTAGGAAGGTAGAAGGTGTCAATAAACCTGTCTCCTTAAGGAAAATCTCGGCCATGCAATCAAAAGTGTGTATGAGAAAGTTTTGTAAATTGTATGCGGTGTAGGTCACTGACCTTCTCCTTAATGAAGGTCAACCATGGGTAGAAAACCACCCTGTCTTAAGTAATTTTATGGATGTATTTCCCAAAGAGATACCAGGACTACCCCCTCAACGAGAAATAGATTTCTCCATTGAGATTGTGCATGGGTCTGCACCGGTATCTAAGATACCTTATCGTATGAGCATCCCTTAGTTAACTAAATTGAAAATTCCGTTACAAGAACAGTTAGATAAGGGTTACATGAGACCCAGTGTGTCTTCTTGGGGGGCACCAGTTTTAGTTGTTAAGAAAATGTATGGGACTCTAAGACTTTGCATAGATTACAGACAGCTGAATAAAGTAACCATCAAGAACAAGTATCCTCTACCTCGGATTAATGTTCTATTTGATCAAGTGGGGGGAGCTAAAATCTTCTCCAAGATAGATTTGTGGTCCGGTTATCACCAGATCAGGATTAAAGAAGAAGATGTAAGTAAAACAACCTTCACGACCTGATATGGGCACTATGAATTCGTAGTAATTCCTTTCAGCTTAGCCAATGTCGATGCTACATTCATGTGCCTAATGAATAGTATTTTCAACAAGTACCTAGATCAATTTGTGTTGATATTTCTTGATGACATCCTAATATACTCCAAGACAGAGGAAGAACATCTACAGCACTTGGAAATTGTGCTACAAACCTTAAGAGAGCATCAATTGTATGCTAAGTTCGAGAAGTGTGAATTCTTTAAGAACGAAATTCAGTACCTAGGTCATGTCATCTCAAAAAATGGGATCACGGTATATCCACAAAATATTAAGGCTATTTTAGAATGGCATGTGCCTAAGGATGTCACTAACATTCGGTCCTTCATGGGACTCATCGTTTACTACCAACGATTTATCCAAGGATTCTCAAAGATATATTCCTATTCCATTACTTCCTTGCAAAAGAAAGGAGTAAAGTTTGTGTGGTCCTTGAAGTTTCAGGAGAGCTTTGAGAATCTTAAAAGATGGGTAACCATGGCTCCAATATTGAAGGTAGACAACCCCTATAAAGACTACACCATCTGTACAGATGCTAGTAAGGAAGTATTGGGGGGGATATTACATCAAGAATGACATGTGGTATGTTATGAATCTCGTAAATTGAAAGAGCATGAACGAAACTATGTAGTGCATGATCTAGAATTGGCAACAGTAGTGCATGCCTTAAAAATGTGGTGCCACTAACTGTTAGGGAAAGGGTTCCTTTTATTGACAGACAACACCTGTGTAAAGAATATATTTACTCGGTTGGAGCTAAATGCTATACAAGCAAGATGGATGGCCTTCTTAAGTGAATTCGATTTTGAAGTAAAGCATATCAAGGGTAAGAAAAATAGGGTGGTTGATGCACTCAGTCGGCGAACTCACAAAGTATATGAGATTACTATGAGCCAACCAAAAAGTGATCTGATGAGAAGAATAAAAACAGCTAGCATCTATGATGCTGAATATGAAAATTTACTGAATAAATTATTGAAAGATGAGGTAAAATTGAATGGGATAGAATTCAAAGTAGACCAGAAAGGGTTAATTTGGTTTAAAGGGAGAATATGCATGCCTAACATAGCAGATTTAAAATTGTTTTTTCTAAATGAAATGAACATACCTTCTTATGCAGGGCACCCTAGTTACCAAAATATGGTCAAATCCCTCAAAAAACAATTCGTCTAGCCCAAACTAAAGTTAGATTTAGTTGATTATCTGTCTAATGATTGGAATGTCAACAGGTGAAGGCTGAACATCAACATCCAATAGGTTTGTTACAACCCTTTTCAAATCCCAAATGGAAATTGGAGGTAATATCTTTGGATTTTATCACAGGTTTTTCATTAACTCAAAAACAACATGATTCAATTATGGTTGTAGTAGATAAGTTAAGCAAGTTTGCTCATTTTATTCTTGTGAAGTCCACTTACAAGGTCGCCAATGTTGCAGAAATATTTTTGAAGGAAGTATTCTGACTTCATGGAGTACCAAAGATGGTAATTTCTTACCGAGATGTCAAGTTTACATCAAACTTTTGGAAATCATTGTTTGCAGGAATAGAAACCACGATAAATTTCAACACTAGTTATCACCCTGAGACAGATGGACAAACAGAACGAACCAACCAAATCATCGAAGACATGTTGAGGATGTATGTCATGAAAAGGGCCACTAAGTGGGAAGACTATTTCCATTTGGTAGAGTTTGCATAACATAATGGTTATTAGGCCTCAGCCAAGATGAGCCCATTCGAAATCTTGTATGGAAGAAAGTGTACTACCCATGTTAGTTGGGATAGCCCTATGGATCATCTGATAATAGGACCTGAAATGTTGCAAGACATGGAACAAACTGTTCGATAAGTACAAAAGAACTTGAAGGTGGTGCAGGATCTCCAAAAGAGTTATGCTGACTTAAAGAGACAGCAAAAAGAATTTTTGGTCACAGATCATGTTTACCTTCTAATCAAGCCCAAAAAGAGCTCCCTGAAACTGGGAAGCTGTACCAAATTAGGACCACGGTTCTATGGGCCCTTTCAAATATTGGAAAGGATTGGACTTGGGGCATACAAACTTGCTCTTCCAACATACTGGAGAATTAATAATGTTTTTCATATTTCATTGCTGAAGAAATATATACATGATTCCACTCATGTCATTGACTGGAATATGGTGTAGGTGGGACCAAAAGGAGAAGTTCAAGTGGAACCTCTGTGCATTCTGGACAAGAAAGAAACAGTACTTCGAAACCAGGTCATCGCTCAGGTTAAGGTGCAATGGAAGCACTTTATCCCGAAGGAGGTGACTTGGGAACTAGAGGAAGATGTGCGAAATAAGTGCCCAATTTTATTTCCAGAAGATATGGAGGAAGACTAAGAACACTATGGATAGTGTCGCAATAAGGGGGTGTGGATGTAATATCCCCCGATTTATAAACATTATTCATGATATTAAATATCGACTATATTTTTTGATGAGATTGGATGATTGTGGAATCCGTCCAAACAGTCCCTGTAGGACAGTTGTAACTGCTACATTTTGTCTTTATTGAAATTATGAATGAAAGGGACAAGTCACGTTAAAAGAGGAGACTATGTTTGCAAGAGGGGGAGACATACAGAAGTAAACCTTAGGGAAGTACACTAGGCATTGGAACTCCTTAATGGCGACAGACAGACCCTGGAGAAATCAAGGCGTAGTGGTTCACAAGGATTCAATGGAGAATGGACCATAGCTGCAAAATAAGATTGGACAGACCCTGGAAAAACCAGGGAACGCATTGGTTGATAGGGATTCCTTAGGGAATGGACCGTAGCTCCGAAGTAAGACCTAGGAAACCAAAATATAAGGGGGAATATGCAAGGAGGCAGGATATTGCTAAGTATGCAAGGAAAGAATGAACTCTTGTTGTGTGAGCACTCAGTGTTAGGCAAGAGTTGAGAGAAATACTTGTTGTGTTAGCACATTGTGTTAGGCAAGTGATTCCTGCCTAAAAACACTAAAGTGAGGTTAGTTGTCTCCGCTCTTGGCACGCATAATTTAGCTCGGAGGTGATTGAGGACAGAGCAGATCTGTGCCTAATCTACGGTTGGGTGGAACGTGGTTGTTCCCTTTTCATTGTGGCTCGATTTACAAATAGGTTTCATTAATGGGATTATGTTTCTGCAAATCTATTGGGTTTGGGGTATATTTGCATATGTGTAAATGTGTGCTTTAATGCTTCTGAAATGATAAATACCAGTCTTAGCTTTATTGAAGAAAATGTTGCTTATGAGCTGGTGTATACTTACACTCTGTTTGAATGACTGTGACATGCATTTGGTGATATTGGTTGCTCAAATGGTGTAATCATTTGTTTCTATAAAGAGTTACTATAATTTTATATGACTCCTTGTTAAAGCCCATCTAAGGGACTGTTAGGATTATATCCTCCCTTGTCCAATTTGGTCAATTATGTCTAAAACAAGAATATGTCTAAATCAGGAGTATGTCTAAATCTGGAGCCATTTCAGTCTATTTTTAGTCACTAGCACCACTGGGTCTACTTGGCCTAATTGGGGCACATGTACCAGTTACTAAAGTGTGCGGAACAATAATTGAGGCCAACTACCACTGGTCGCACTTGCATGCATCAGTTAAGGATCCTCCTAGATCAATCCCTACAAATTAGTAGCCACTGGGAGTGTTGATACTAACCTCCATCAGTTGAGTTCAGTTGGTGACTAGTCAAGCTCAGTTAGGAGTCAGTTACATTCATTTATAGTCCCTCACATTTAGTTCTACTCAGTTAGGGCTAGGATTGCATGGTTTCATGCAGGTGAGGCGCATTTACTCACCTACCTCAGTCAGTTAGACTAGTGAACACTGAATTAGACACTTGAGTTTGGGTTTTGAACTCTGATAATTATCTAGACAAGGTCAGTTAACCATTCAGTCAAGTAGAGTCCAATCAATTCGAATTTCCTCACATGGATTCGAATTGCATGAGGATATTTAGCCATTGTACTTCATTGTAATCAATTATCTAATTACTTCTAGTTAATGAAAGCACTCACAGTTGCAAGCCATTTTTGCACTGTTTCATTCTTCAATTGTTGCGTAAATTGTATGATCTATCTTGTGAGTTGTTTGTCTGCCCACAGATCTATGTGATTAATTTAATATGGTATCAGAGCCTCGGCAGGACAAGGCACTTCTCCTACTATAGATCAATACTTGGATCAAAAAAAAAAATTGAGCAAATTTTCTCCTTCCAGTACTGCACCAGAAGCGGAGAATTTATCACTTAATATCCCAAGTAAAGGAATTGTTGATCAAGCTTGCTTGATCAACTATGTTGGGTGTGATGAAAATTCCAAAAGTGCAGACTGTCGACCTTATTTTGTCTGTTTGATTGTGTGATTTACAGTTTTATTAGTATTCTTCACTGCATTCGCTACAAGCAGCTCAGTCTCCTTCATTACATTCGCTACAGCAACTCAGTCTCTTCCATTGCATTCCAAGTGGCCCCTCCAATGGATCTTCTCACTCCTTTCAACTACCACCAATGGAAGGAGGACATGGAGATGCAGCTATGCTCCATAAGACTCTTCAGACTCACAATGGAGACATAGAGAGAGCCAATTCATTATGTTGACAAAGAAAAGTACTGGAATAGGCTTGATGAAGCATATGGATGCTTGAGCCTCTCAATATCTCAAGATCTTCTCTTCCACATCAATGGATTGAAGACTCCCAAACAGGTTTGGGATAAGCTTGCTTCCTTATTTGACAAGCAAGATGATCTGAGGATCTATCAACTGGAGAATGAGTTGATTTCTCTTCATCCAACCAATTTCGAAACACTAAATGAATTCTTCACCAAATTCAAGCGTTTAGTGTTCCAATTGAAGCTGTGCAAGGTTGGGAAGGAGGATGGTCAACTCATCCTTGCCATTCTCTCCAAACTTGGTGTAGACTATTCAATCTTTGTATCAACATTTCATTCTGTGAAGCTCACTACTCCAAAATGGAATATGCCTACTCTAAACTCCTTCATTGAATCTCTCACTCAGGAGCATGACAAGTTGATCCAAATGGGGATCATTCAATCTTCCAAAGATCAAGCACTCGTTGCAGGAGGACCTAAGGTAGCGAATGATAAATGGAATCAAAAGGATGAGTCTCCTATAGAGAAAGAGTAGTCAAATGAGCCTTCAAGTTCGAAGAGAAGCGAGAAGAATGGCAAAGGAAAGACACTATGTTCTTACTGTGGAAGGGGATTTCATCTAGAAAGCTCATGTATGAGAAGAAAAATTGATGAGATGGCTCTTCTTCTGAAGAAACATAACATTACTGTACTTGCTAGTGCAAGGAAGGCTAACCATAGAGAAGAAACTGATGAACATGAAGAGACATGCCATGCATTGAAGGCTAGCTGCTCAATAGCACATGCTTTCCTCAATGATTCTGGAGCTTCCAATCATATGGTTGCATCCAGAGAATCATTATCTTCCTTGTAGTCTTTTGATGGTACTAGTATTCAGATGGGAAATAACAATAAAATTCAAGCCAAAGGGAAGGGTTCTATCAATATTGAACATGGAAAGTTCAAAGATGTGCTTTATGTGCCCTCCTTAGCTGCAAATATGTTATTTGTATACCAGATGACTCATACTAGCTCTCCAAAGCGAGTGATATTTGGTCTTGACTTAGTGGAGATCAAATATATCTCTACTTGGAACATCATAGCGAAGGGTGCTGCAAATCATGCCTCCAAGTCATATGAGTTCTCACACTTCATGCCATTTCTAGAACCAGTGCACTCTCAGCAGCTACTTGCAAGGGAAGGTATAAACATTCCATCTACTTATTTTGTAGTTTCCACTTGTATTGAAGAACCAGATGTATCAGTTTACGAGATTGAGATTCAAATTGATTCAGATCCATATCCAGTCCCTACTCCCAAGCGGGAAGCTAGGAAGATGACTAGAAATCCATCTGACACTCAGAAGGGAAAGAACCTTGTGCTATGTCATGCGATCTCACCTCCTTTAGAGAGATGCAACAACATCCCTGTGAGATGCTACATGGCAAGGGCTGATCAGTCACACTGCATTCAGAAGAATAGATTGGATCATACACCTCTTCCTCCAGAAAGAGGCAAAGGTTAGATTCCTCCTTCCTTCCATCATCATTTTGGGAGAAGATGGAGAAGTCTACATACCAAGGCCCAGGATACCTATGCATAGAACATCATGCATGTTGCTTCTCTACATCATAGAGATTGCAGCAACATTTTTTCAAGTTTTTCAAACTTGAATCCTGATTCTACGTGCTTAGTTAGAGGCGGGGGGGGGTTCCCATGTGGTTGTTTCCCCATCTCCTTATGTTAAGTAGTTACCTTACTTGTTGTAATGGGTGACCTATGGTCTTAGTTACCAGGGCCCACAAATTGTCCAAGTTAGAATTCAGGGGGGGTGTTAGGATTATAATCCTCCCTTGTCCAATTTGCTCAATTTTGTCTGAATCAGGAGTATGTCTAAATCTGGAGTCCTTTCAACCTATTTTTAGTCACTAGCACCATTGGGTCCACTTGGCCTAATTGGGGCACATGTACCAGTTACTAAAGTGTGGGGAACACTAATTGAAGCCAACTGCCACTGATTGCACTTGCATGCATCAATTTAGGAGCCTCCTAGATCAATCCCTACAAATTAGGATCCATTGGGAGTGCCGATACCAACCTCCATCAGTTGAGTTCAGTTGGTGACTAGTCAAGCTCAGTTAGAAGTCAGTTACATTCAATTCTAGTCCCTTACATTCAGTTCTACTCAGTTAGCGCTAGTATTGCATGGTTGCATGCATGTGAGGCGCATTTACTCACCTACCTCGGTCAGTTAGACTAGTCAACACTGAATTAGACACTTGAGTTTCGTATTTGAACTTCGATGAACTCCGATGATGATTTAGACAATGTGATTTAACCATTCAGACAAGTAGAGTACAATCAATTTGAATTTCCTCACATGGATTCGAATTGCATGAGGCTATTTATCCATTGTACTTCATTGTAAATAATTATCTAATTACTTTTGATTAATGAAAGCATTCATAGTTGCAAACCATTTTTGCATTGTTTCATTCTTCAATTGCTGATTAAATTGTATGATCTATCTTATGAGTTGTGTGTTGGTCCACATATCTATGTGCTCAATTTAATAGGGACCCCTGGTAGGGAAGCCAATGTGATCTCCTAGGTTTAGCCCCTTTCCTGTTTAGTGAAGCCCCTGTATAACACCTTAAATTCCTAAGGGAGGGTAAAACTGTGAAGGAAATCTTGGTTGTTGAAGTTCTTAGGAAACTAGCCACTATACACCACCAAAAATACCTAAGCATGAGCTTGTCTAAGTAACTCAATCGGCTTAAAGCTGTGAGTCCATCGAGGGTTGGCAACTCCTTAAGTATTGCCAAGTGAAAGTTTTCCAAGAACCCCAACCCGGTTTCAAGCCTTTTGGCTTCTCTGCATAGTTTAATGCCCAAGCCCTTCTATGCACAAATTTTAAACAAAATTTGACTGAAACTGAAACACATGAAGTTCTTTTTCCAAAATTAAACAATTCAGATATTTTTCTTTTCTACCAAAAATTTCAAACTCAGAAATTTTCAGACAATCAAAGACACATGAAAATGACATAGTTGTTTTTTACTAATGGTCCAAGATAAAGCCCCTAAGGGAAAACCTGTTTCTGAAAGAGAGAGATTTATTATTTCTTCAGTAAAATACAGAAATTAAATCAATAATACTTATCAAAAATTTTATCTCGAAATTTGAACTCCAATTGTTGATGTTTCCTCCTCGAAATTCGTGCCAAACCCTGCCTTAAAATCCATGCCAAATTCTGCCTATACTGACAGAATTTATTTATGTACGTTTCATCTCGAAAAATGTGTCTGACCATACTGTACAGCCTCATTAATTTTTGACAAATTTGTACATATGTACGTTCCTCGATTTATGTGCAGAATTGGTACAGTTGTATGGTCCTCGATTTATGTGTATTAAATATCCTCGAAATCTGAGCATGTGCGTACATGTATGACCCTCAAAAATTGTGCCCTTCCTGTTGTACAAAAACCTCGAAATTTGTGTTGAGCTTCTTCTCGAAATTCATGCCAAAATTCCCCTTCTCGATTTCTATGCAGAAATTGTCTCTTTTGATTTTCTCTCTCCTGTTGGTTTTGAAATCACTTTAAACCCTCACTTTCTCAATTTCTTCCTCTCTCCAAAAATTTCTTTTGAAAATGATCACAATTGAATGAGATTTTCCTTGCCCCATCCCTTTTTGTTCATGGTAACTTCCTCTTTCAATATAATGGTCAAGAATAGATTAGATGAAGGGTTCACATTAAATGCTCCATTAATTATTAATTAAATGACATTTAGTGCACCTCATGTCATTTAATAAAGTTAGAACAACCCCTTTTAATTTAATCACCCACTTAACTTTATTTAAATATGAGCTTAGGGAAACCATGACTTAGCCTTTTTAATAAAGTCACTTTAAAAACATAAAGTACTTCTCACTTCATTACATGCAAATTGACTAGGAGTCACAACTTAAAGTGTCCTTGTCCACCCCAAGCCAAATCTAGGTGGACAAACACTTCCTAGGTAACTTTTCAACACTCCCTCTTACCGAGGAAGGTGTTTGTCACCACTCCCAACTTATCTCTGAAGTAGACATGCTTCCCTCTACCCAAAGCCTTTGTGAGAATGTCAGCCACCTCCCCATCTGTAGAAACATACTGCAACTGAGCATCCCCTCTTTGAACAGTCTCTGATAAAGTGATATCTGATCTCTATATGCTTCAACCTGTCATGAAATACTGGATTCTCAAAGAGCTTGATTCAACTCTAATTATCACAATGTATAACTGTAGGACTCAGCTCCTGATCAAATAAGTCCGCCATCAACTTGTGAAGCCACAAATCCTCACAACTAGCCTAACTGGCTGCCATATACTCAGCCTCAGCAGAACTCAATGCCATGGACTTTTGCTTCCTGCTGAACCACGACACAACTGCTGAATCCAAGCTGATGCAACAACCGGAAGTGCTCGTCTAGTCTAAAACACTACCTACCCAATATGAATCTGTAAAGCCAACCAATCCCACTCCACCAGGTCTCCTATAATCTAATCCATAATCATTTGTACCTGCAGGATATCTCAATATGTGTTTTGCAGCAGTCCAATGCACTCTCCTAGGATCCACCATGAATTGACTGAGAGTGTTCACTACAAAACTCATATATGGGCTGGTGTTGACTAGATACATCAACAAACCAATAAGCTCACGATACAAAGTAGGGTCCACCAACTCTCCCTTGGAAGAATGAAGCTTCATCCATTTGGTGATCATGGGTGTAGACATGGGTCTGCAATCAGTCATCTGAAATATCTTTAGAACATCTGCAACATATTTTCCTTGCCCCAGGAAAACATGTCCATCCTCCTGCCAACCCTCCATCCCCAAATAATAGTGCATTAGCCCAAGATGACTCAGTCATCTCGAACTCTGAAGCAAGATCCTTCTTGAAAGCATCAATCAAGTGCTCTCCCCCAGTAATGAACAAGTCATCAACATATAGCAGAAGAATAAGTGGAACACCACCAACCACAATGTAGTATAGGTTGGGATTCTCTTCACTCTTCTGAAACCCAATCGAAAGCAAGTAGGAATCGATCATGGAATACCAAGCCCAAGGGGCTTGCTTCAGACCATACAAGGCCTTTTTTAGCCTACAAACATGAGAATCTCTCTCATACACCTCAAATCCCTGTGGTTTCTCTAGATACACCTCCTCCTGTAGAAGACCATTGAGAAAAGAGGTATTCACATCCATCTGATGGATCTTCCAACCCATCTCTGCCACGATGGAGATTACTGCTTTGATCGAAGAAAATCTAGCCACTGGTGCAAAGGTCTCATCATATTCAACTCCCTCTACCTGTGAGAACCCACGCGCAACAAAATGAGCTTTGAACTTCTCAATGCTGCCATCTACAGCATGCTTTATCTTGTAAAGCCACTTAGAAGTCACAACTGACCACCCCTCTAGTCTCGGAACCACTTCCCACACCCCATTCTTCATGATGGAATTGTACTCTTCCATCTTGGCATCTCTCCAAAACTAGTGTACGGAAACCTCCTCATAAGTGGTAGGAATGGTGTCACGCAATCTAGTCACATGTTCCATATAGCTGGAAAATCTCTCAGGTGCCTTGCTCTCTCTAACCTCCCTCTTGGGTGGTCCAACAGACTCCTCTGCTTCCTTCACAAGCTTCTTAAGCCAACTTGGCTTACATTTCTTGGAAGAAGCATCATCTCTCAGACTCTCTTCTACGTCCTCATTATAGACCTGTCTCCCTAAAGAAGTACCAACAACCTGAGAACCTGTTCCTTGTCAACCTGAACCTGTACCAAGAGGACTCGAATCACATGAAGGTGTCACCTGTGAACCTGTGATCCGTGAACCTGTCCCTGTGGGGTAAGCCCCTGAAACTAATGAACCTGTAACATGTGACCCAGTCACACCTGAAACCAGTGACCCTATACTCTAATTCGTTGAACTCTGAACTGTCACCTGTGGAGTACTCGGTTTCTCCTCCATCTTAGAATCTAGAGACCTCATGAAGGCTTTCTCCTCCTCAAACTTCACCTCCCTTCTCACCACAAATTTCCTCTGCATAGGAAGGTATATGCGAAAAGCCTTCGATTTCTCATAATAACCAACAAAGATACCTTGCTCACCTGTAGCCTCCAACTTTGTCCTCTTCTCAGAAGGGACATGAGAGTATGTAAGGCAACCAAAAATTTGAAAGTGACCTATCTCAGGCACTTTCTCTATAAACATCTCCTCATAAGTTTTGCACCCCAATGCACAGTGCAGACTCCTGTTCAAAACATAGACATCAGTACTACAGGTCTCTACCCATAGAAAGAAAGGGCTCTTATCATGCAGCATGGCTCTAGCTGCACCCACTATCGAATGGTTCTTCCTTTCAGCCACTCCATTATGTTGTGGAGTGTAAGGAACTGTCAACTTCCTCTTGATCCCCTCCTGCCAAAAATACTCATTGAATGCATGGGAAGTATACTCACCCCCATTGTCTAACCGAGGTACCTTGATCTTCTTTCATGTCTAGTTCTCCACAAGAGCTTTGAACTCTTGGAACCGAAGCAAGACTTCCTTTGATATCTTGCTTCTAAGGAAATAGATCTAGGTCTTCCTGGAAAAGTCCGATGAAAGTGACATAATACTCATATCCTGTCAAAGAGGTAGATGACATGGGACCACACAAATCTGAATGTATCAACTGAAGCACTCCCTCTAATCTGGAATCACTGCTTGGAAAAGTAGTCTTGGTGTACTTTCCCAAAGCACACCCTCTATAAACACCACTCGACTTTCTATTGAACTCTGGCATACTTGTCATCATATCTCTCAACATCCTCAAAGTTGGATGGTGAATATGGGCCATCCTCCTGTTCCATAACTCACACAGCTCATTGTTGCTCTGAGTGTGTGACAATGCATGATGTGGTTGGAAGAGAAGCTTGTACAGTTTCCCACATCTAACTCTAATCGCATGTGACCCAGATGGGTCTATTGCCTTGGGAAAGATGTGAAATTTCCCATCAAGGATATATAAACCAAAGCCTTTGTCCTCAATCATGGAAATTGAAACAATGTTCTTCTTCAACCCAGGGACATACATCACATCCCTTAGAAACAATATAGGTTGTATGGACTCCCTCTCAAAACGGACAGTCCCACGCCCAACTGCTCTAGTCATCACTGTGTCATCTCCCAATACAACCTCCAACTCCAACTCTGTATCTAACATATCTATGAACATGTCTCGATCACTTGTCATGTGACTGGAAGCTCCACTATCAATGTACCAAGTGGAGGAAATAGTGGTAGAACTCAACGAATGCCCAACAATCATGGAATTCTCCATGTGACCCTGAATGTCCTTATTGGTGATAGAAGATGCTCTCTCAACACTAACACCTGCAAAGAGAGAAAAGTCTTTCTCAAATCTTGCATGAAACTCATCAATCTCTGCTGAAGTCGTTGTCTATTGTTTTTTCTTCTTATTATTTGGACATTGTCTTGCATAATGTCCCATCTTCTGACATACAAAGCATTTCACTTTTCCCATGTCCTTCTTCTCCCCATCATGTTGTTTGGCTCCATCCTTGGAACCCTTCTTGAACTTATTCTTCTTCTTTTCCTTCCCTGCTAATGCAACATTCTCCTCATCATCCATGTGATGTGATGAACTGCCCTGCAAGTATCCTCTCAGTATCTCCTCCTGTGTGAAACCATCCCACAATCGATCCCCAAGTGGGCATGTTCTCCCTACCAATGATAGTATGCACAAACACAGTCCACTGCTGAGTCACACCATTTAATGTTGTATGTACCATCTCAGCATTCCCTATCACCTCACCTACATCTTCTAGCTCATCTCTTACCTGTGTGATCTTGGTAAGATATGAGGCCATGCCTTCCCCTTTGCCCATGTGAACACTCAACTTCTCCCTCAACACCATCTTCATGTTTTCATTCGAACTCTGGTAAAGATTGGTTAAAGTTGTCCACATCTTAAATGCATGATCTTTTGTTGTTATGTGAGGGATTACATTATCCTTCACGGTATCAAGTATAACCCTCTTTTCCCTCACATCCCTTTTCATGAAAATTGCCTTATCAACCGCATCAACAAGTACTACTACAGGATTAGCAGTTGTACTATGAACTATATCTCATAGTTCATTTTCTTCAAGTATCAAGCTAATTCTAGCATTGCATGGGCTAAACTTTGCATCCCTATCTAACATGTCTTCAACTCTAAGACCAAACACCATGGCTACAACCTGTAACTTCAAGCAAGTTGTTCAATAATTTCTTCTCTCCAAACCTCTGTTTTCTGATTGTTCAAATTTTGAATTTTTTAATGTGCTCTGATACCATGAAAGTTTTCCAAGAACCCCAACCCGGTTTCAAGTCTTTTGATTTTGTGCATAGTTTAATGCCCAAGCCCTTCTATGCACAAATTTTAAACAAAATTTGACTGAAACTGAAACACATGAAGTTCCTTTTCCAAAATTAAACAATTCAGAAATTTTTTCTTTTCTACCAAAATTTCAAACTCAAAAATTTTCAAACAACCAAACACGCATGAAAATGACAATGGTTTTTTACCAATGGTCCAAGATAAAACCCCTAAGGGAAACCCTGTTTCTAAGAGAGAGATTTATTATTTCTTCAGTAAAATACAGAAATTAAATCAACAATACTTGTCAAAATTTCTATCTCGAAATTTGAACTCCAACTGCTGACTTTTCCTCCTCGAAATTCGTGTCAGACCCTACCTCGAAATTTGTGTCGAATTCTGGTTGTATGGACAGAATTTATTTCTATACCTTTCAACTCGAAAAATGTGTCAAACTGTACTGTACGGCCTCATTAATTTCTAGCATATCTGTACAGATGTACGGTCCTCGATTTCTGTGCAGAATCCGTACAGTTGTACAGTTCTCGATTTCTATGCATTAAATCTCCTCGAAATATGAGCATGTCCGTACATGTACGACCCTTGAAAATCATGCCCTTCCTGCTGTATGAAAACCTCGAAATTCATGTCGAGCTTCTTCTCGAAATTCATGCCAAAATTTCCCTTCTAGATTTATGTGCAGAAATTGTCTCTTTCAATTTTCTCTCTCCTGCTGGTTTTGAAATCACTTCAAACCCTCACTTTCTCAATTTCTTCCTCTCTCCAATAATCTATTTTGGAAATGATCACAGTTGAATGAGATTTGCCTTGCCCCGCCCTTTTTGTTCATGGTAACTTCCTCTTTCAATCTAATGGTCAAGATTATATAAGATGAAGGGTTCACATTAAATGCTCCATTAATTATTAATTAAATGACATTTAATGCACCTCATGGCATTTAATAAAGTTAGAACAACCCCTTTTAATTTAATCACTCACTTAACTTTATTTAAATATGAACTTAGGAAAACCATGACTTAGCCTTTTTTAATAAAGTCACTTTAAAAACATAAAGTACTTCTCACTTCATTAAATGCAAATTGACTAGGAGTCGCAACTTAAAGTGTCATTGTCCACCCCAAGGCAAATTTAGGTGGACAAACACTTCCTATGTAACTTTTCCACACCAAGAAAAACACAGAGAAGGTAGGTGAAATACCTTGGGGGCGAAAGGCCTGCGGAAGCCTAAAAATGTATACGGAATTCAAGGACTTTACGCATTCCACAATCCGCATTACGGAAAGCGTAAATTAGAAGTCAAACTTTAAAGGAATTAAGTGTTTCCGCAACCCGCAACCTGCATACAGAAAGCGAAAAGCGGAAGGTTAAAAAACTTATAAGATATAAGAGTTACTGCAATAAGCAATCCGCAACCCACATTGTGGAATGCAGAAAGAGGAAAGGAAAAGTATTGAAATATAAAGGTTTCCGCAATCCGCAATCTGCGTTGCGGAAGGCGGTAAGCGGAAAGGAAAAGTATTGAAATATAAGGATTTCCGCAATCCGCAATCCACATTGCGGAATGCGGTAAGCAAAAAGGAAAAGTGTTGAAATTATAAGGCTTTTTGCGATCCGCATTGCGGAATGCTGAAAGCGGAAAGGAGAAGTGTTGAAAATACATAGGGCTCTACAATCCACATTGCGGAAGCATAATTGTGGAAGAGAGTTTTTATTTGCGAAAGGGACTTTTTTATTTACGAAAGGGAATTTTTATATGCAGAAGGACTATTGCAGAAATGATTATGCTTAGGAATGAATGTTAGAGGAAGATTTATGGCCCATGTCTTATGTGAGAAAAAAAAAATTATATACATTTTAGCAGGTTATATGGGTATGTTACAGTTCTGCAATAAGTGATGTAAGGAATAAGGAAAGTCAGCTAACCAATTCCAATTCTAAGGATAGAAGTAGGAGAAAGGAAGAACTCAAAGGTTTTCCCCTATGGATTCACCATTTGTGTTGTAAGAAATACTTCCTAGTGAGCAGGGTTAGGTCGCTATAAACAAAGCGAACAAAAGATACCAATCTATTTTTTGGAATCATTGAATTATATATAGCATAACTACCTAAAGAAATGAGGAAACAAAAGTACCTATATCCAAATAGTTGTCCTTAGCAAGTCCTTTGTACACATATCTAAATAAATTCTTCAATGCTCCAAGTAATTTTATAATGGCCTACACACAAGAAACAACAAGCAACCTTCACTAAATCCTCTTGGTCATAATAATTAAAAATCAAGATATAGTAACAATAAACTATTTTTAAGGTCACAAACAAGCCAGACACCAATTTGGTGTATGAGGACCCCTTGTTTGTGAGACAGAGGACCCCCCTTTGTGTAACGATGTAACTACTAAAGTCTACAGAGGTGTACATATCCTACCCCTTTTGTATTTGAACTTATGACCTCCTAGGAGGAAACACGTGCTCTTAACCATTAGATAAAAACATGAAACCACTTACGTACATCCTAATTAACCTATCAGGAGACTTTTTCCACCACCAAATAAATATAAAAATGCAAGAAATACAAAATTTAACAATCAGACTTATACAGGGGAGAGGGATATTCACTCTTTATTAATAATGAACATCAAATACAATTATACCCAATTGGCACTTTCATGACCAAATTTCGAGTACCTCCAGCCTAGACCACTTATATGCTTGCATCCCACACATATAATCTTCAAATTTACCACAACTAGGAATATATTTGAAATGTTTTAACCCAACGAAGTGAATTCAGAACCAAGGGGTTCAGAAAATGAGGAAAAACAATAAAAAACCAAGCATTCCCCCGTAGTAATTTCTTCAACTTATCCCTAACAATGGACTCTTTCCCCTCTCCCCAATAATATTCTCATAATTATACCAAGGAAATACAATTAAGTTGAGGGCGGAAGTTACAGCATGTACAAATGTACAAAACCCATACTTCCCACTCAAGAGCATGTAATTAATGCACAGTTATTATTTTTTCGCAATTTTTGGAATGTATACAAACAGGAAAGGTATGTATACCCACATGTTTCTTCAAGAAAAAAAATGTATGAGATTAAAAAAAATAGTTTGGAGCAAAAATATGTAACAAGGGATATCTTCGCCAACAAGGCATTAAAGGTCAATGATGACCAAATAATGCTATAACAAGTGCAAACATTAGTAGTGGGAGTGACTCTCACATATGATTGCAAGTAGGTATGATGTTGAAGGCATGATGGAGAAGTATCCATCCAACATGTGGAGACATGATATTTACATGTTGCGGATTTAGAGGGAGTTGATTGGTGTTTTGTTTTTTTGAAACTAGGAATCCCCCACACTCGAAGGATGGATCTATAACCTAGGCCAAGGCCAACAACAATGTTGAAAGGAAGAATGATCTACCCACCAAAGGATGTTGTCAGCAAGTTTGCACAAAGATGAGGACCATCTTGGATGCCCTTGGGTCAATTTAATTCCCTTCTAGGTGGATGCCACTCTCAACCCCTAGCCTACAAGAATTGATCAAGTGACCTATGGTGACTTAACCTCCACGATTGCAAACTACCCTACCATTGCCCTGGTGTTACATAAAACACTTTTCTATTAAAAAGGGAATGTTAAATTTTGAGGTTAATGAAAAAGTGCTTTCACCTAGTTAGAGGAGCACTAGGTCTCGATGATACTTGATGGACATATGGATGGCTCAATTTGAGTGGATGTTTGACCTTAATAGATTGCTATCCTAGCACACTTACTTAGGAGGTTGTTATACTATGTGACATGATGACTAACCCATGGGATGCACACAACAACGAAGTCATTTTCTTCATTAAAAGAGATACCTACCTAAGAAGATGAGAGCTATACACTTGGAGGAGGGCACTTAGACCTAAGAGCATGAGACCATGTGGCGTGCACTTTGAAGTTGAATATTTGATTTGAGGATGCTTTGGTTGAGCATGCTTCATGGAGGTTGGTTGTGGACCTGAACAAATATGTTGAAGAGAAGCATTGGAGTAAATAAATACCTTAGCACGCATGTTGAAGAGCATTGGGCACGAGAAGACATGTGGCACACATCAAGAAGAGAACCTTACATGAGGACACTCGAAGAATGAACCACCATGTAAGAGGAAATGTTGAGTCAAATAGTACAACATCTTGGAGAGAGATTAGACCCAAAGGGACATCATGCTTGAAAGACAACACCTTGGATTTGAGTAAAACCCTAATATGCCGCTACTCATTCTTGTATTGTAGAACACCCTATGTGGGGCTGCATTGTTGACTTAGGTTTAGGTTTTCTTGTGCGGACCTAGTCCATGTTTTATTTTGGCCTCCCTCCCATATTCTATCTAAACGAAGGAGACAAACTTTGTCATTGCTCATTATTGGTGTACTCATTGTTTATCTTTATAATTATTTTGGAGAAGTCTTCTAGGAACCAAGTCTAGGTACAAGTAATATAAACCCTAGAGTAAGACATTAGTGCTAGAGTGAAAAAAACCAATGGACTCTATGAAGTAAGCTGAGAGAATCTCCTAGAATACTTATGTTATGCAAGTGACTTGGTGTTGATACTAGCTTCTTGGTAAGCCTTCGAAATGGCAATTAGTAGCTTGGTGTAATGACTCACTATGCTGTGATCATTGGTTTGGGTTGGTAGTTGATGGTGGTGGATCTCGTAGCTATGGTTTTCGATGCAATTGGAGTGCCCTGACGTGTGGCAAGCAGATAGGACACATTGTACCAGCTGTGTGATGCACGGATGGTATGTACTTGTATCTGCACTATGTTGTAAGAAGAATATAAATCAGACTTATTTCATTATGAGTAGTTTCTAGGGTTTTTCAAGATGTTTAATTATCATGAACAGTTAGTATCTTTGTTATGTGATTTAACAAGCTAAGAAGAAATTGAAGGGGCAGATTTAGAAGTGTAATAAATGTCATTATAAAGTATTTTCCGATATAAATTGTGAAGGGGATTGAGCCTTGGGAATGTGAATCTTCTCCCCTTGAAAGACATTGTTTCAGCGTTTGTTTTCTTGCACTGCTTAGAGATTTGTTTGACAAAACCAAAATATATGTTATTTTAATTAGTATTTCAAATTAAACCGATCCATGGAACCTCATGTATTGAGGTGAACTGAAATTTCTAGCCTTAAGCCAAAAAAAAATTGAAATTTCCATAGAAAGCTATTATGACATTGACAATCATGGAATCTATTTCCCAACAAATGTTTTTTCCATTTCTCTAAAGCAAGTAGAATAACTAAATTTATGTGTTCCAGGGAGAAGAACTAATGTTAACTTAACCCTTAATTTTAAACCAACCTCCAATAAAACCTTGCCTCTCTTTGAGGCAATAAGAAGTGAACTAATAGATTGCTTTATGTTAGTCTCCTTGCAAGAGGAGAACTTGGAACATGTGCTGTACTAAAGGAATTATGTCTTGCTAGACACAGCCATTATAAACCTCCCAAGCCAGAGAGAGAAAATGGGCACCTGATAAAATGTGCACTGTGGAATGATGCTTAAGCTCACCTGATCAAAATCAAAATCCACCTGTAATTTTACACAAGAAATCATCTTAAACCTGCATATAATGCATCATATTCTATCACAGACACTAGGCAAAATTCCCAAGACTACATTTAGATCTAAAATGAGACTCAGAAAACAACCATGGTCTTTTTTATAAAGAGTATTAGGTATACTTGAATATGCCTTGCAATATCATCTCAGGATAAGATACAATTTGTATGCCTACCCATATAAATCAGAGTTGATGATTCTAACTGGAGCTAGTGCAGATCTGAAGATAAAACAGAAAGATAGCTTTGTTCCTGAATTTGCAAGGCTACAAACTAATATGTCGTTAGTAAGACACACAGCCGTTATAAACCTCAACTGCAAATATGCCACTTTTTGCATTTATAACTTGAGCCATTCAAACTTGAATTGAAAACAATAATATGTGAATCCCTCTAAATTATCTAATTATTTGACTCTACCCAGTTTTGCTTATTAATAACATAGGGCACAAGGTTTATTTTGCAAGCGCTACCTACATCTCACTAGCATTTTCATTAAACTGAGTAAACAGCAAAATTATGATTAAGATTTTGATTTAAAGAAAGCCTTGCAAAGCATGTATTGTTTAAATATGAGATTGAATCATCTGAAATATCATGTGATATAAAGCATAGGTAAAAGTTATGAATCCTCTCGTTTCCTGTGTTCCAATCTTGTACAATTGTCAAAGGAGTGGCCCAAGAAAACTGATTCTTAAATGCAATATCCATATGCATGATGTGCCCAGAAGCCATAGTAGAGCAGACTTAGTCAAAAACTCCTCATAAATGAAGTCTTAAAGAATAAACAGAGACACAAGTGATATTTAAGAGTCATATCAAGGATTACAAATATATGATATGTTGCATCAACAAATATCACAACACCATCAATAACGAACGAAAGAATTTGATCGTTGATATAAATCCAAAGTACAAATACCAATCTTCATACAAAGTATGCAACTTCCACCAATGACCAGAGTTGTAATATAAGAACTGCAAAAGCAAGTTCCATTATCTAATAATCTACATTTCAACTACAGAACAATCCAGACACAAAATTTGGAAACTACAGAAAAGAACATGTCATAGAAGCATCATAGTTGAGCTTCAGATGCAGAGGGAGTTGGTTTTGGATTGAGCAATGGCTGAAGCGCTTTGACAACAATACTCATGTTGGGACGAAAATCTGCTTCATACTGCACACACAATGCCGCAACAGCAGCCATCTGCCATACAAAGACAGTAAAATTTCAGAAGCAACTACTGTTGGCCATACATCCAACAAATGGGCCACTGACTTGCTGATTTGAGAAGAGCAGCCTATCGTTCTGTTACTTTTATCAATAAACCTACAAAAACATCTACCCATAGCAAATATAAAAATTAAGAAAAAAGAAAAAACAGACTGCACACCTTTGCAACAGCCTTTGGAGGATATTCACTCTTCAACTTTGGATCAACACATTGCTTTACTTTGTCTTCACTCAATCTTGGAGTTGCCTGTATGCAGCATAAACCATAAAATCAAATAGGCGGATGTCTGTTGATTCTAAACTTGATATGTACAACCACAGCTGTCACAAATAGGAGCTAAAGGATTTATGTAAAGACTTCTAGAGAAAATTAAGCTTGATGGACAGATGATGCATATTAAACTAATGACTAATCACAGTCAAACCAAAAAACTCCAAGACAAGTTTATTTTAATCATTAAAATGCACCAAAAACTTGTGTTAATGCCAAATTCAACATATAAATTCTTTTTCAGCAAAGCTTGACAGTTATCATTTAAGCTTACATCATAAAAGATGATAAAATTTAAATCAGTAAGTCTTACCCAAGTAACAAGGCTTTGTTGTCCTCTAGGCATTGTATGGTCCACAGGCTTTCTTCCTGTCAAAAGCTCAAGGAGAACCACCCCAAAGCTATATACATCACTCTTCTGAGTCAACTGACCTGTCATGGCATATCTAAAAAGAAACAATGCAAATGCAATTGTCAATAGTACATTCTTGAAGATAAGAAGCTCGTAATCAAAAGACTTGAGAAAAGAGAAGAACTAAAAGAAGCAGCATCCAAAACACTGCCGAAACCCTACTTTCATTATCATGTTATGGTCACAGACCATATTCTACATATTTGCAGGTGTCTTATCCAGTATTCATTTGATCTTCCAGCAAAAATGTAACATCAATGACTAGTTAAATAGGGAAGACAAACTGATGAGCTTGGTTGTCTTCCACAGGGTAAACCAAGCCACTCTTTTCTCACGACACAACCATCTTGGTTAGCTAATCTGCACACTGACTATAAAAAGAATACTTTGGAATCCTATTCTGTATACGTCAATTGAGCTTTTGGTCTATGCATGCTGAAACGCTGCAATTCTGGGTAAGAATAAATTCCATTATATTGATGTCAACAGATGACTCAACTGTTAATGGGATCTCTGTAAACTGCAGGTTAGTAGTTACTATTGCTTAGAGAATACATGAATCAGAACATAACAACCATCTCCCATTGGTAAATTAAAATAGCTAGCCAACAACTACCTAACATAGTCTGAAAGGATCAATTGTTCATGTTCCAACAATATTGCAGGGAAACTGATGCACATCTCAAAAAGAGAATCAGAGGTGGCCTTAAAAGCACAGTACAACAGCAAAGGCAAGCATAAAGATGGGCATGAAGAGATGGCAGCAAGTGTGCTGATTCTAATACTCAAAAACCTGGGAAAGGAATTAAATGCTTATATTGTGGCAAGATATTGCCCAAGGGCAAGTTAATAACTTGTCTTCCAGATCTGCTTTCTGCTGAGTTCAGTTCTCAAGTCTTGGCCTAAATCAGTAATTTACACTCTGCATCTTGCTTTATATATAGGAGGCACTTTTACACTCCCACAATGCATCAGCACTACTGTAATCGGCACTGAGCAGTCCCATTGACCCAATTTTGTGGTCATTTGTTGGACATTAATAAAAATATTGTATCTCTATTATTGTTTCCTGTCTACATTCTCATGTGTAAATCTGACAGGGCATATATGACAGATATTGTCGAATATAGTAATTATAGGAGCATAACACTCAAGAGAACAAGTACAATTAAATATGATTATTGGATAACATTGTCTTTTGGGTCAGAGTATATTCTCCTCTTTGGAAGGTTGCAATGACTTTCTGGACAATATTCACCAATTCATGCAATAATAATCCGAATAATCCAATATTTGGAAAAGTAATCGGATACATACAGCAATAGTAAGATAACCAATGCCAAATCAAATACATAAATAATCATCCAATATTCAAGTGTTACCCAAGAAGGGCAAGCTCTTGTATACAATACCAAGGATATATTGATGATCCTAGTGTGTGGATGATCCCCTCTTATTTATCATAAACCACTAAATCTATTCCAATTAATATATTAAAAATCGGGTCAGCATGTTAATATTTAAGAATAGGTTTGTGGGTCCATAACAAGTCTCCTCCTGCCAAAAAGCTTTGCCCTCAAAAACTTGCTCTCTTCCGGGTGGTGCCTTTGGTGGGTACCTTCTTTTACCATGAATATTGAGTGATTGGTCTGAAGCGTGGATGTTTATTGCAGATGTCAATGATAGCTTATGGTTCAAGTTGCAACTGTCTACAACATGATCCACTTCTCATGCAATAGGTTATCTTCAAATGCCTTAGCATGTTGCTTGAGCAACTTCAAGTAGCTCTATTTTCACTGCAGAGGGTTATTCCACTATGTTGGGGGCACAACGTTTAGCAATTATCCCACTAGCCACTTTCTTGATCATTTTCTCCATTTTGTGTGAGCCAATGGAACACTTGTATCATGTATGTATAGCTGTTGGGTACACACTCCGGACAACGATGCCAGCTACCTATCCAATACAACCCATACAACGTGACACTTTGAGTCGTAGCAGGTATGCCAAAGTACCCAAAATTTGCATCCCTATGTTTGGGTATGCATAGAGGTGACTTTGCCTTCATGGGACAGATACAAGTACCCACCTATGGCGCCCTTTTTTTACTTTAATTTAAAGAAATGAAAAAAATCTAATTAATAGTTTCCCACCCTTTTCTACTTGGTCCCACCAACCCTCCTACACTATATAAACCCTAAAAAACACAGAAATCAGAATGCTCCATTGCTAGTGTTGGGCCACCATTTGCTAGTTTCCTACCCTTCTCTATTTGGTCCCATCAACCCTCCTACCCTCTATAGATCCTAAAAAACACAAATAATCATGATCATTTGCTAGTGTTGGGTCAACATTTTCTTGTCGTTGGGAAATGGTTAGGTGTTGGATCTTCAATTTATGGTTGTTGGGCAGAGGCTTACTAGCTAAATACTCACAACAACAATGGATTTGTATTGATATGTATTATCATTCATCTATCTNGGGGGGGGGGGGGGGGGGGGGGGGGGGGGGCGGCGTTGGCGGGTTCTAAACACATCTAGGTATGCGACCCCCCACATACCAAAAACTTAGTGTAATATAGGCAGGCGTCAATTATGTGCAATAGTGGGAGATGGTGTGGGAGGAGTTCTATAAACATACTAGGTACATTCCCCCACGTACCAGAAACTTAGTGTAATATAGGTGTGTTAAATATGTGCAATATTGGGGGAGTTAACCCTATCAGTTAGTATCTTCATCTTCTAAATTCATGGTGAAGGACCCAATCTTTTGAGCCATTAAACTCCCAAAACAACATCAACCTACTTTATGGGCATATCATACATTAGTGTAGAAAGGTTATAGCCCCCCATGCAAGCTTCATGTATGACACTCTCCACTATAGTTGATTAAATCATCCATAGAATTTTTTGAAGACACTGTCATAGTTGACTTAATTAAGGATGCATTATATTGTATTTTGTATTTTTACATTCTGTTTTCTCCACTTAACTCAATTATAGATTCTAACTGTATCATGGGAAACTTAGCCAAAGACGTAGCCTTCCACTTTTGTACGCTTATAAATACCTAATGAATATAGAGTATAGTGTGTCCAATTCGAGAATTCCCTTTCTGGACTTTGTTTCTTGTGTGTATTTTCATTGTTGTTTCGCTTTTGCAAATATCAATAGGTCGAACCCTAACAATTAGGGCTCTTTCCAAGTTCCATAATCCTAGTTTCTTTTAAAGATTCTCCCACTCAAAATCCCCCTTGAACTCTCAATGAATTTTGAGTCAAGATTCAAGAGATATATGCATGGGTGAAAACTAGCCATCACTTGTGACTCAATTAATGTTCATGTTTGAATTTGGGGACAATGAAATTTGAAAAAACAAAATGCAAACGGAGAAAAATATGATGAAATTAGACATTAAGTTCAATAAAGACAGTTTCAAAATTCTATTATAACCTCATATATTCAAACAAAAAACAAATACAAACATTTTTTAGCTTCAAATTTGACCGAAAATTTGTCAAATTAAATTTGAATACTGAATATATGCATACATAAATATGGTTTTGGTCTTATATTTTTCAAGTTTAACAAAAAGCAAATCTTAAAATTCATTTATAAAACTTTTAAAAAACTATACATAGCCAATTCAATTCAGCACTGCTTGAGATTTGACAAAATTCGAGTTTATTTTAAACCAGCATAGATCCATCTTAACTCCAAATCTATAATGCACCTCAAGGGATTTGATCCCTATCAACGCATGATAGATCCAGACTTAAGATGGATCTATGTTGGTTCACAATTATTTTTATATAAACTATATGTGTGTGTGTGTGTTTCCCTTTGGTTTAAAATTTTAATTAAAGCCGACACTGTATTTTTTAAGTTAATATTTTATTATCTTTTTAAACTGAGACATGTCAGTTGCAGATTTAGCATGGAAGAAATTATACATCTGCGCTCGCCCCCCCCTCCTCCCCCCACACCATAGAGGGCTGTAGAAAGCGCCTCTCAGCACAACAACCATTGTACATGGTAACTATGCTTATAGGTAACCAATGTGCCTCTTTCTCCAAATCGTTCAATTTATTCACCATGCGTGCAGATTTTTGTGCGATTTCGTTAATAATAATTTTCAGTGAAAATTCTGATCCCAAAACTATTCCACACATTTTTTGTAAAAAACAGAAGAATTCGGAAATTCCCAGTGCGGTTTCTGCCCCTATATGTTAATTTTCAATGAAACTGTTTTTAGCCAGATGAACTAATGGCTTCTTCTCCTCCGAAGGACTGTAATTCTTCCCAAAACTCCAATCTTATCTTGACATATCAATCCCACAAGCAACAATGCCAACAAAATGAGTTCCTAACAAGGCAACTAGGTGAATAACGACAACTTATAAAATAGTGGCAAATACATTATGAGTTGATGATGCATGGCAAAAAATGATGAGTACACAGAAACAGATTCCACAAGACTAGGCTGCTCAAAATATTGTCTCAGCTATTTTTCAATTGCCCAACAATCCTTCCAACTAGACACAAAGATCGTGGTCCCCAAGTTTGATGGATCTCACAATGGGGATAAGTTGGACTTCTAACTTCATTGTTTTGAAGCCTATATTTCAAGACCCAATCAAATCAAATTGGACCTCAAAAGATAATAGTGGCCAAAGTGCACCTGGAGAAGCAGGACCTCCACTGGAGGCAGATACACACTAAGGCACTGGTTTCTACAAATCAACAGCCTATCAATAGTTGGGATGATTTTAAACCCACTGTAAAAGAATGGTTTTACCCACTAGAGTACAAAGATGTCATGTTAGCTTGATAGTTGCAGTGTAGACAACCCATCGATCAGTCTATCCAATAATACAACAAGGTATCCAAGAAGCTCTCCATCAAACTTAAGTTATAATACTCTAAGGATACCCTTCAAATTCATTTCAGGTTTGCTTCCTAGCATTAGAAAATAATTAAAGCTGCTTCTAATTTCCTCATTGGAGTGCACCTTTCAACTTTTGCTTCCAAGATAAAAGCCAAGTTGTCAAAAGCTATTAAATCCACTTAGAAGAAAGGCCCTTCTTCATCTCCTTCCCCTTCCACCACAAAGGCTCAACCTCACAATAGTTGACATAATAAAGGAGTTACCATTTGGTCCATTTCCATTCCATCTATTGGCAATCACAAGAAGTAGCTATAAACTTACCAAAAAACACATAGTTATTCCAATGAAGAATGTTACACATTGCAGGCTAAAGTAGCCAAAAAGCAAAGGCCCTATTTGATTAGCAACTGCAAGAGATTGGAGATTCAGAGGTTGGTGCTAGCACTCTAACCTCCATCAATCCTCCCCTAATATTGATGCCAAAGGATTATTCTACCAACAAGAAGGAAGCTCTACTCACACAGAGCTTTTGCATAAAAGACAAGTTAGCATACATGATCATTGATAATAGCATCAAAGAAGAATCCAGTATCCCAATAGTCGGTTGTTGAACTCAAGCTACCAACCATAGATCATCCCAAGCCATAACAACTTGTATGAGTCAAGGACATTGGTCAACCTACATTGATCGCACAAAGGTATTCAGTGATCTTCACCATCAAAGCACTCCAAGAAACTGACAGTTGTGATGTTATTCCACCAGATTATGGTGACATGATTCTTGGCAACCCCTGCCAGTTTAACAAAAGAGTAGTTTATGATGAATATCACAAGACCTACCAACTATACAAAGATGGTAACACCTACAGAATCACTTCATCCTCTATTAATTCTCTCTTTTCTAGTAGGCAGGGAATTAAGCGTGTTAATCTGAATAAGTGCAAGACCATCTATGTGGTCTTCCATGAAAAGGAGGACAACAAACGCAAACTTCCTCCCTCTGATATTAAGGCCATCATCGAACCATCCATTTATGTTTTTGAAGAACCCAAGGAATTGCCACCATTTTGGAGCATTCAGCGTTATATTTATCTGGTCCCACTTTATTCCTTACCCATTTTTCCTCCTACATAAAGAACCACACATGTTTAGGCAAATGATGCCACCCTCATTGGAGGAGTTAAATACGCATGTCTTCCTATTTTTGGCTCCTGTCCATTGTACCTCAACACCCTAATTGAGGAGTATTATTGGTAGGTGTTGGTGCATTTCTGTAGCAAAGTTCATCTATCTTTGTCAGTTCACTCATGCACCCTTCTTGGAGTAGCTTTCTCTTGGAGTTTCCCCTCTCTTTCTCTCATTCCATTTTTAGCAAACAAGGGCACCCTCCCTCGGTTTATTCTTATCCTCTTCAGTCATTCTAATCAGAAATATCAAATATGTTCTATGTATACTCCCATACTCATTCTATAAGAGATGGAGAGAATACAGAGATGGATTGATCAATATTTTGCTCGTCTCCCCTAGTCTTTCATATTTTCCGAGTCTTTTCATGTTAATGTAATTAAGCAAATTAGTGAGTGAGAACTGGAGGTCACTTTCCTCGAGTTCTTGTGACTTTGTTCCCTAACTTGAAGTGCTTAAGAAGTGATACTGTCAAGTAAAGTGCTTAGAGATTGGACCTGATATCTTCAAACAATGTATATACAACAATCGAGAAAACATTATTTTGGTAGCTAATTCTTGTTAATGGGGAAGTTTGATGCAAAGATTGCAAACTTTTGAGTTGATTGGCCTCAAGTATATCCCATTCCCAATAAATTTTCTTCTCTTTAATCAACTCAATACCCATTGGAATCAAGACAATAAAAAGAACCATTTGATTGGCTGATTTTGAGTTAAACACTTGTGGATCTGCAACTTTTTAAGCGCAGATCTGAAGTAAAATAGTGCTGAAATTGAGTTAATGCAACATATCTAGGTGTGGATCCGAATTGTACTTGCTGTCCTAACAACTTTCTTAGCAGAAATCTAATCTGATATAAAATAACAGCAAGAATATATTGCAGATTTGAAGTGTTTATAGTAGGAATAATTCCAACTATTTCCACTTCCAATCACTATGGATGCTCCCTGAGGCTAGCAAGCACTAGCCTGAAGTGAGAGAGATTGTAAAAGGTGACATTGGCGCATTCTCTAAATGTCCAGTCAACCCCTTCCAGTTTCGAGTGATAACAAGCAACTATGACAAGATTGAAGGAGTTATACATTATGGTTCAAGCACTACATACTTGGTAAGGAAACCAATCTCCACACTAACCATCAACCCCTTCAATTTTTTAATTGTCAATCTAAAACTCAGGAGCAATGCCATATGAAATTTGCATCCTGTATCCAATAGTTTTATCGGGTTACTAAGCACAAAAAAGAGCAACTCAAGTCAGCTTATTAATTTTCTTAGCAAACCCCCTACCAAGGTTTTTCACATCCTTGATGTGAGATGTGCATTGTGTACCATATGAGTAAAAAGACCTCCACTCCAGAAATTTATATTCTAGCCCAGTCTTGGAATCCATCCAATAGTTTTTAGTGGTTAATGAGACCCCTTTGCCATACTATACAATCAGAGATGGCTTGTTGTATAAGTTGAATCAGTTTTGCATTCTAGTTGGACCAACGAGCTGCCTTCTCAAGGAAGCTCACTCTTCCTGTTATAGGCGTCATTTCAGCATAGAAAAAACATTGTTCATGTAGGGATACTTCTATTGGCCCTCCATGAGGAAACAAGTGGATGACTAAATCTAGAGGTGCTTACTTCACAGCCAAGCTAAGCCTTCAAACAAAAAGCATGGACTGTACCAACCCTTGCCACTGCCATCCAAACCATAGGTATCCATTTCCATGGACTTCATAAACAGTTTGACCACTATCAGGAAACTTGACTACATCTTTGTTGTTGTTTGTGGATTTCCCAAGATGGTAGTTTTTATTCCTTGCAACAAGTCTATAGATGCACCAAAGGCAGCATATTTGTCCTTTAAGCACAGTTGGAATCATTTGGGTTCCCACCAACAAATCATTTCAAATCATGATTATAACTTTCTATATCACTTTCATGATCATTACAAATGCTCCTGCTCGCCTAATGGTGTTGAGATCAAGAAAGATAAATGAGGATTGGGTGGGACCAACCCGCAAACCTTGAACAACTAATAGTCCTGGCTCAATTACCCCCTATGGAAGACATCTATTAGATTTGGGTGAGTCTAACAGCCTCTGCATCTTGAATGGGATCTTGCACCTTATAGAATCTAGTGGCTTCACTTGTTTCCTACATAAAGGGAGCATCAGTGTGGTCAATTATGTCCTGAACCCTCTCTCCCTCATCCCATCTATCTATGACTACCAAATCCTTGACTACCTTCCCCTTGTCAATCATGCATACTTGGTATTTACCCTCTCCAACCCTTTTCATGCTCCTCCTCTTTTCCCCTCATATCACGATCAAGTTTGATTATTGGTATGCCTTGGTTTGTGAGATTCATTTGTGTCAACCTCTCCCTAGTTTCCACTCTTCCCAAAACCACATTAAAACCATGGGAAGTTTCTCAAGACTCGTTTCCGAACACCATCCACTATCATAGGCCCCACTCGCCCTTTTGGTTGCTAACCGATGATCAAATAGTCCAATGAAGACTACAAATCCAAAGCCAAATTTGATCTTTCTCATCAACATAATATTGCTTTAGACACTCAAATGGATTACTTTCATTTTTTAAAAAGGAAGAAATCAAGCTTGCTTGTTAGAATGAGAGAGACTTTGTTCATCTAATGGATACCCAACTAGGAGAACACCATCACTAACTTCCCATCCAATGGAGAAAAGCTCAAACCATTATGTAGAGGAGAAGAGATACAAGTGAGAGTTGGTATATGGATACCCAACTCATATACACATGAAAGAGCATAGTGTTAAGCCCTAGATATTAATTTGGTGCATAACATAGAAAAGAGAGTTCAAATACAATGCAAGAGTGGGTTTATCAATAACCAATTCAAATACACCTGAGGAAGCTTGAAAACAATGGAAGAAATTTGAAAATAATGGAAGAAGCTTGAATATATGGTTAATTGTGGTTGAAAAAAAAAGGGGAGTGAGGGCGCTTGAAATATATGTGACAATTTGTGTGTGGAAATCCAACTCAAAAAGTTCAACCATAGGCGAGTGAGCAAATTTTCAGATACCCAATATGATACAATGGAGAGAGGGTTTATGAATACCCATCTCAATACAATGGTGAGTGGATTTATAAATATCCATCTTGAAATAGAGTCATCCCTATGCACATCCCCCTTGAGATGAACGGGAAGCCAAAGAGAGAAGGCATTACATCACACCTTCCACCTTTAATGTTGAATATAGGCCATATAATGAGCAAACTCCCCAAAAGCACCATAACTCCAATATGAAAATGGTTTCACAACATGGCAAAGGAGGACTTTGGGAGAAATATTGAAAAAGGATCCACAAAAGCTTGTCGATCGACTAAAGATATGCAAAGTAACTCAAGCTATATCTCTAACACTAAAGGATGAATTTTATACATCCAATAAAGACCAACATCATAGTGTGGCAAAACAAGATCCACAAAAAGAAGTTAAGAATCATCCATAGAGTCATCAATAAGGCATAGAGAGACAAATCCTATAGACCTACAAGTGGAAATTGCATCACAGAAAGTGAAGAGGTATTCCATTCAAAAACAAGTGGTCATATGCCAATGAGAGTCACTATGAACCAACTCCAATCACTGAGAAGCATGCCTCACATAGCCAACCAAGGAATCCACCATAAAACAACTAATTCCTGGTAAATAAGGAACGTCTCCAACTATGAAGGATCCCAAATCATCACATCTTGGAATAGGCAACACCCAAAATGCATAGTGCACTTCCATATGTGCATGTAAACCTCTGTCACCAATATCATCTAGAATTTCCTTGTTGCAAATTTTTACTCCTCCAAGCCGATCAATCCTTGGAAGATAAACAACACAAGGCTTGGAGATGAGACTCTCCATATGATAACACTTTCTTATTAAGAAAACTCTCAAATTAAATCTGCCCAAGAATAAGCAACCCCTTTGATTAGGGCATTTGCATGCCTTTCCAAATGACGCCATCTACATGCTCAACATGGATGGGCACATCTCTATCACTTATTGGAACTACAATGGCATGGCGTGGTCCTCCCAAGGTAACTTTCATAAAGTGATGGTTGCCATGATTTGGTCTTCTTCACTAAGATGCATGAGAACCATGAGAGTACACCCCCCCCCCATCTCATGATAACCATGGGCATTCAACTTTATACACAACACTTTAGTAAAGTTTGCAAGTCTAGTGAGGTAGTTGTCTTGTCTAAGACTATTTTCATTCTTTCCTCCAACCACTTCAAATTTTGTTATTCATGTCGATGGGGATCCCTACCATGACCCTCACCAAGAGATCTCTCAATATTCTTCTTTGGAGGACTTTAATGCCTATGTTGGGATTTGGAAAGCCCTGATCCATGATGTGACAAATGATGAGCTATAGATTAATAAATTAGACCTAAGAGATTATAGGCGTGGCAACTGATCAATCAATAATCTTGGCTTATTGCCTGTGGGAGACATCTATTCAATATGGGTGATTCAAACAGCCTCAAAAACTTGAACAACTAATAGTCTTGGCTCAATTACCCCCTATAGAACACATCTATTAGATTTGGGTGAGTCAAACAACCTCTGCATCTTGAATGGGATCTTCCACCTTATAGAATCTAGTGGCTTCACTTGTTTCCTACATATAGGAAGCATCGATGTGGTCAAATATGTCCTGAACCCTCTCTCCCTCGTCCCATCTATCTATGACTACCAAATCCTTGACTACCTTCCCCTTGTCAATCATACATACTTGATATTTACCCTCTCCAACCCTTTTCATGCTCCCCCTCTGTCCCCCTCATATCAAGATCAAGTTTGATTACTTGTATGCCTTGGTTTGTGAGATTCATTTGTGTCAACTTCTCCCTAGTTTCCACTCTCCCCAAAACCACATTAAAACCATGGGAGGTTTCTCAAGACTCATTTCCGAACACCATCCACTATCATAGACCCCACTCACCCTTCCAGTTGCTAACCCATGATCAAATAGTTCGATGAAGACTACAAATCCAAAGCCAAATTTGATCTTTCTCATCATCATAATCTTGCTCTAAACACTCGAATGAATTACTTTCATTTTTTTAAAGGAAGAAATCAAGCTTGCTTGTTAGAATGAGAGAGACTTTGTTCATCCTTTGCACCTCCTCAAGACCTTCGCATTTTTCTACCTCAGAACCAGCCTCCCTCTGATATCAATCCCTTCACCTTGTCAAAAACAATGGTAATCCATTTAGTTGCTATTGAAATTGCACACAAACAGATGAGTTAAACATTGCAGGCCAAGAGAAGCATTATTGTGTAACATAGGCCAGTGGTCATTTCAATTCAGAGGACAAACATAGTCATGTGGATAGTGTAAATTAACTGATTGTGGTTGGGCAAGGAGACACCCTTAGAATTGCTATAGATGTTAATGGGCAGTGTGAGCAATCTGTAATGAAAAAAAAAATCTATGGAAGTGCTAGAGATGTGGGTGTCAACCACAGGAGACAAATCTAGGAAGTATGGATCTTGGCTTGGAGTTATTTATTGAGCTAGCTGAAAAGTTGCAAGGGCAAAGCAGAGTGGTCAGTCATAAAGCAAGGAGAATTGTGTGGATAAGGAGACATTTCCAATTCACACACAACGCTGGAAAATTTTGCTAGCAGGGAGACATTGCCTGGTGACAAAAGCCATTGTTGGAGATGAGATACAATCTAGGAGGCAACCATAATGTTAGGAGATTTTAATATTATCATTAGAAGTAAGAGGTTCACTCCAAGGGAAAGGCATAGTATTGGCTTATAGTTAGAATTCACTAAAATGTGTTTGATGGATTGGAGGAAATGTGGGAGGCAAATTTGTTTTGGAGTTCAGGTTTCAAAATTTGTTTTCAGAGTTTGTTTGCTTTTAAAAAATTGGAAGCTTTCAAAGTTTAACAATATCAAATTCCCCAACATTCAATGCTAAAGGATACTATAAGTGGAAACAAACGAATGTTTATGGGCTTCAGGCAAATGGCTGGTATTTTGTTTAGGTGTCTCAAAGCATATGACACTGGTTGTTCCTTTCTGGAAGCTAATTCCAAGACAGAAACAATTGTTTAGGCAGCGACACGTCCCACAGGGTTGCAGGTTGTGGAAATATACCACTGAAATTTACAAGTGGTAAGAACTTTAAATTCCAAAATGTACTTTGCACTCTTGGGTTAAGTAAAAATTTGCTTTTTAACATCTAGATTACAGAACAGAGCTCACAAGTTGAATTCTTGGTCACAGCAGGGATCCTTGGTGTGTTGGAAATTGTGCAACTTCAAAAGTTATTCTTATTGTACTTGTATTGTATTTCCTTGTACCTCCTACAGGAGATTATAGTCTAAGTCACCTGGTTCGAGTTCGTGTTCGAATTCGAAAACCTTAAAATTCGACAAAAAATCAGCAAGAAAATTTTTGGCGATAAAATTCGGTATNATTTCAAATTAAACATTATAACATGTATATTTTAATTTAATTCTTAATAAATTAAAAAATACATAAGTATTTTATGTTGTCCGCCCGTTCCACGGTTCCACTGGTCAACCGACCCGACATTCTATCGGGCAAAATTAATTCCGTCACCCGACGCAATCCATGATAATCAATTTGGTTTTGGAACACGATAGGCCGCTACCTGAATGCATACACGTCCCATTCCTCGCAGAGACACACGTCCTGGTCCTCCTTGCAGAGATCCACGACCTGCGTTCAAAGATTTGAAGACTGCCAAAAACTGTCAAAATCCGACTCAAGAAATGTCAAGGCAGTCACCAGCTCACACTGCAGAAAAAAAAAAAACAGAAAACTCGCCGGAATTTTGGGTAGGGCCATGAAAATCGACGATTTTTTGGGGAAAATTCGGCTTGGTGAAAAAAACGGCGAATTTCGATTTTGAAGGCAAAAAATCGTCGAATACGGTGACTAAGATTATAGTAATGTAATTACTCATGTAAACCCTAGAAAGAATCAATGTAAAGTTGTAAACCCTAGGGAAGGTTACGCAAAGAAAATAATAAAATAAAATATTATTTTTGTATTTCCCCAAGGTAGGTCGACCCAGTCAATTAGACAAGTCGGCTATGTTAGGGTAAAAGTCAGTTTTTGTAACGTGTATAAATAGAAGGCAGGTGAGCCTCATTTAGTCACTCATCCAACAAAACCAAGTTCGCTCTCTCTTCTAAAGAAGTTTGCAGCATCAGCTAGAAGGAGGTTTTCCAGGGCTTTATATTAGAGAGACTTTTATCTTTCTCTCTTTCTTCTTCTTTGTTCTCAGAAGCTATCATCTCTATACGAAGGTTTGATGGGTTTTTCCCGATTGAGTTTCCCAGGATAAATTCTTGTGTTCTTTGTTTTTGTGTTTTGTCTTTCTTCTAGAGATCCTATTGTTTATTTGCAATTAAGTCATACTCCTATAATCTTGTAAAAACTAACATGGTATTAGAGCAGTCAAGAAGAGGCCATTGCCGGAAGCTAGGGTTTGACCTTTCAAGGCCTTCCCTCATCTCTTCAACAAAAAAAGAGCTGTGGAAACTTCGCGCTAGGGGAAGCACATCTTTTGGTGAAGGAAAAATCAAATTCCAAGAAGTTTCATTTTTGACCTAGTTATGTTGTTGCAGAAATTAGGGTTTCAAGTTTTGTGCTAATCAGGCCACTGTTTTTGGCTCGACCTCACCTTCCCTCAGCTCGCCTTGATAGGGCGCATCTATCTGTGAGGTTAGTTTCTTTAAATTCAAAAGATCATTTTCAACCTAACTCCCACTAGGGTTTCTGGTTCAGATCTGCAAACAAGATGATTGAAATGAAGGTTGAAGATCATCTTGATGGGGCTACAAACATCATGTCTTGGAAGCCTAGAGTTCTTCTCATCCTAGAAGAAAATGATCTCTTAAAGTTTGTCAACAAGAAGGTTCCAGAACCAGAAGCGGAAGAAGAAAAGTTCTAGTGGAGGAAGAGGGAAGCTAAAGCAAGAAGGATTCTGGTGGGGTCTCGGTCAAGGATCACTTGGTTTCGCAAGTTTTAGAAAAGAAGACAGCTAGGAAGATGTTCAAGACTCTGAAGAAGTTTATTGAACACAGTAGTATCAATGTGACTCTCACATTGAGGAACCAACTATCAAATATGAAGATGATCAAGTCCAAATCAATCACCTCATACTTCATGAGGATCACCGAACTTTGGGACAAGCTGAGGACCAGTGGATATCACATTGAAGATAAGGAGCTTGTCATGACCACTCTAAATGGTCTTCCACCATCTTGAAAGTCTTTCATCGAAACCATAAATGGTCAAACCAAGCTGCCCAAATTTGACAAGTTATGGGCAAATTGCACTCAAGGAGAGAAGGATTGTAGCAAGGCAAAGACTCCATGGTCCTCAAGTTGAGGAAAATCAAGCCTTCGTTACTCATGCCAAGAAAGGCAAGGGAAAATGAAGGAATTTTCACAACCATAAGCACCAAGCTAGGAGACCAAGTTCTTCTCCAAATCGAAGGGAAAAGAAGAAAAATCTATCACACATACAATGGTATAAGTGTAAGAAATATGGTCACTATGCAAACAAGTGCTTTAGTGCAAACAAGAGGAAGCATGAAGCTTCAACAACTGCCGTGGAAGAAGGTCAACATCACAAGAAACATACAAATGAAGATCATACAAAATTCTTCTTCATATCAGCATTATCAAGCATTGTTCCCACCACTAGTGATACATGGCTTATAGATAGTGGTTCTTCTAAACATATGACTGGTTATAAAGAGAATCTCTCGGAAGTTGTTGAGAAAGAATCTCATCTTCGTGTTGTACTTGGAGACGATGCGAACTACACTGTGAAAGGATTTGGATCTACCTCTCTTCAGTTAGAATCCAATAACTTACTGCACCTAAATGACGTGCTTTATGTACCTGGTATGAAAAAAAACCTTGTCTCCATCTCTACCTTGGAGGACAAGGGATATAGAGTTACATTTGCAGATGGAAAGGTGCTTGCATGGCACAAAAATTCTAGCATGAACACAGCAAAAGTGATTGGTGTAAGGGAGGAAAGCTTGTATTGTTTGACCACCTTACCAGATCAAGCTTTAGTCCATGATTCTACTAACATTAATGAGCTATGGCACAGAAGACTAGCTCATCTAAACTATCAAGCTCTCCCAGCATTAAGGAACATGGTGATAGGTCTACCAATGCTTCATGTAGACCATGATGGTATATAGAGATTCGATATCACTACATTCGTGATATGGTGCAGAAAGGTGCGGTTGCATTACATAATGTTCCGACAAATGACCAAACTGCAGATATTCTTACTAAGCCCCTTCTCAAGACAAAGTTTAATTACTTTCGCAGAAGACTTGGAGTAGAAGGAAATGCATCCCTCGTGGAGAGGGAAAGTTGAGACAGACATCTTCATTGCTTTCACATGGGTGCCTCTACTCATTCCAGATCTCAGCCTAGTATAGGAGAAATCCCATCGGCATTGTGAGACGGGCAGGTAGCAAATGGTCGTGTACACTGGTGACCAATGTTGAAAAATTCAACATCGGCAAAAAGTCGACAAGGGTCCCGAATACAACTTCTTGAAAACATAGGCGAAAAAATAGGGAAAATCGACAAAAGTCGGCAAACATTAAAAAGTCCAAAATACATTCAGTTTTTTCAGAATTTTAAACATATAAATCAACAATAACATCAAATAAACACATTGGAACATAAATATGGAGAAAGCACTAATATATATCATCATCATGCAGCCATGCCAAATGTAAAATGATACATCAAAGTCGATATTGAATCCTGAAATATCATAGTTGTCCAATCAAGGACTCAAAAGTGGAAAACTAGCATCTAAATGTATCTGAGGAAAACTAGCATCTAGCTATCTAATATCAATGCCCTCTTCTCGAGTTCCCTTTGTAGTAGTTTTTACTTATTACTTGTTTCGTGTTTTCATCATATCTTTACTTCACAATATATTTTGTTTTCCATTCATACTTCATATTTTTCCCTACTCCAATGATTAGGTTTATAATATTATATAAGGTTTTCATAAATGCTCTTTATTTGTCCCTCCATCTTATGACTTAAACCTAATTTTTGAAAGGTATATTTTATTGATTTGGTTGTCAGCCATTAAATGTATTTCTTGTTTTGTATTGGTGATAAATTATAGATGTATTTTTCAATCCTCCCAAATTGAATTTCCAACATGAACCTCAAATTTAGCCCCAACTCATCTACCACTTGAAACATTGCTCTCTTTTTCCTACAATGTGCTATGATGATCACTTGAAATATGTTTGCTCAAAAAATTCCCTAATAGTGAAAAATATTAATTCAATTACCATTGTGATCTTTGATAAATGGATACATATTTTGTATAGCTTATCCTTGCATGGTTTGATCTTCAAATACAACAAAGTTTTGAAACATTTATACAGCAGAGGAAAGGTCTTAGTATACAACAAAATGGCTAAAATGGCTAATTTTTGGAAAATTAGTCATTTTAGCCAAAATGGGGATTTTTGGAAAAAATCAAGACTTTTTAGAAAAAGTCGGGACTTGCCATACTTTTTGCAAAATTAAAAAATCGGGATTTTTTCTAGGCAATTTTTCGGCTTAGGGAAAAAATCGCGACTTTTTAAAAAGTCAACGATTTTTTGGAGAGTTTTTGAACATTGCTAGTGACCTCTACTCATTCTGGTTTTCAACCTGGCATGGGAGAAATTCCATCGACAGTAGAGACGAGCAAGAAGCAGATGGTCGTGTACACTGGTAGCCTTTGATGTTCGTGTACACTGGTAGCAGTGTACACCAGTGTCGATGGGATTTTTCCCACTACTTGTTCTGGTTCTCGGCATGGTGTGGGATAAATCCCATCGACAGTAGAGACGAACTAGTAGTAGATGGTCGTGTACACTAGTGACCGCTATTTGCCCTGGTTCTCTGCTTGGTGTGGGAGAAAACCCATCGGCACTTGAGAAGAACAGGTAGTAGATGGCCGTGTGAAGCATGTCTGGGTTCTCGGTTAGAGACAGACTTGTAGTAGATGAGATGTTGATTGTTGTACTCTCTGATGGACTATGTAGAGTTGCAGAACTGATGGATCTACCGATGGACAGAGTGGGCCAGATACATGATAACACCTCTCGACAAACAGAGACAGTGTTGACAATCTTCAATATGTATAGAGATGATCGAAACAGAAGAGATGTACAGAAGAGACACAGATGTTTGTGATGCTGATGATGACCATATCTGAAGAATACCTTCCTTGTTGGGAGGAAGTGTTGGAAATTGTACAACTTCAGAAGTTATTCTTATTGTACTTGTATTGTATTTCCTTGTACCTCCTACAGGAGATTATACTGATGTGATTACTCATGTAAACCCTAGAAAGAATCAATGTAAACCCTAGGGAAGATTATGCAAAGAAAAGAATAAAATAAATATTGTTTTTGTATTTCCCCAAGTTAGGTCAGCCCAGTCAGTTAGACAAGTCGGCCTTGTTAGGGTAAAAGTCAATTTTTGTGATGTGTATAAATAGAAGGCAGGTGCGCCTCATTTAGTCACTCATCCAACACAAGCAAGTTCTCTCTCTCTCCTGGAGCAGTTCGCAGCATCGGCCAGGAGGTTTTCCAGGGTTTTATCTTAGAGAGATTTTTCTCTCTCTCTTTCTTTTTCTCTATTCTCAGAAACTATAATCTCTATACGAAGGTTTGTTGGGTTTTTCCCGATTGGGTTTCCTAGGATAGATTATTGTGTTCTTTGTTTCTGTGCTTTGTCCTTCTTGTAGAGATCCTATTGTTTATTTGTAATTAAGTCATACTGCTATAATCTTGTAAAAAGTTAAAACTAACATGGTGAAGGACACATAGGAGCAGAAACATTATTACTATAGGAATCGAGCATGGGTTGAGCAGAGTTTAGGATGTGGCAATCACAAATTCGCAGGATGTGGCACTAACAAATTCACATATACTAATATCTAGTGTTGACTCAGATGTTAGTTGTTTTGTTTTCAAAAGTATGGGAATCTTGATTCCAAGTGTCTTCCTCTTCTAAGTAGGCTAAAGATAGTTGTTGGTTTGCCTTCTGTTCAGAAAGTTGAAAAGGTATGTGCAACCATAGTAGCAAGACTCGTCCATATAGGCCTTTGATGTACTGAAATTTGCAGAGTTCAAAATTCAGTGAATATTCGACATAGTACAGATATGCTAAAATTTACTGTGTGATGAAATATATTTAAAATGTTTAAACTTTAAACTTAAGAGCCCACCAAATAGTATGATCATGCTGTAGTTTAACCATGAACAATTCAACATTATTCATTAGTATTTAATTGTTAAGATAAGAGCAGAACTATAATAGCTGCATGGTGAATGATAACTCATACTATTCATAGCTATACAATCACAAGACAAAAAAATGGTGTTGAAATAAGAATAAATTGGTCATAAGGATTGCAAAGAGTATGTTGTAAAGAAAATCACTTACAAAAAATTATTGCATGGAAGCAATACATAGCAGTCTACAGGATGAATATGAGTCCCACAAGAGAAGTGATTGGATTCACACCTAAGGAGGCATGGTCCAAAAGGAAACGACGGTAAACCACTTCAAAACATCTGGTTCTATCACTTATAAGGTATAGTTCTAGAAGGAAACAGGAGTAGATTCAAGCCACGTGTAGAAAGTTGTTTGTTGGCTATTTTGACCAAACAAAATCATATAGATTCCTCAATCCTTGTGAAAACTGTTTTGCTATAAGCAGTGATGTGATACTATAGGAGAAATCAGATCTGAATCAAGTAATTTCAGCCTTCAGCCTCAAAACTGAATTGTTATCATTGGTTTGACACTAGAAAATCATTTGAAGTGCAAGGAGAACAAGTGCGAGATGATGGGAAATCATTATGTGGTGATGTGCAGATTGCATGGGAGCTAGGGGATGATGAAAATGCTTCAAAAGAAATGGAAGATAGTGTTAGTTCTGATGGTAAAGCAATGGATTGCAGGCCTAAAGGTGTGAAGGAGAATGAACTTCCATAGCATAGTGATGATGAAACAAGTAGAAGGGCAAAAATTGGAGGTAGACAAGATGCACAAGAAGTTTATTTCCCTTTCTTTTATGTTGTTTTAAACTCTTTTGCACCCCAGTTTAATTGAAAACAATACAAATATGAGTTTCCAAAAACACTCATGGTGATTTCTGTACAAGTTCCTCCTACAGTAAAGCTGGATATATCCAAAATTCAAATTAGTTTCATCCATGGAAATACAATTTGGCCAGTGCATTTGTTTATTGGACATAAAGATTGCACTGTGTAAAAATCTACAATGAGGATTCTGATTTGCAAGCAAAGGGACCGCATGGACATGACACTTTATGGGTTAAGGTAGGCCCCAAAGGCCAATTGCTTATAAGGTAGTTGAGGAAGTATTAAGATAGTTGAGGAAGAAAACAAGAGTATGTTTGAATCCATATGTAGGAGGTTGTTTGGTGGCTATAATGACCAAACAAAAGCATTAACCCTCTGGGTCCTTGTGGAAACAATTTTATTGTGAACAGATAGGTGACAATAGATGAGAAATCAAATCTAACCCAGGTAATTTCAAACTCAAAAAAGGACCATTATTGCCGCTTTTAAGCTAAAATATCAGCAGAAGCGAAAGAAGAACAAGTGCAAGGTGATAGGAAATCATTATGTGGCGTTGTGCAAACTGCATGAGAGGCAGGACATGATGAGAATGCTTTGAAAGAAGTGGGAGATGGCATTAATTCAGATGGTAAAACAGTGGAGTGCAGGCCTGAAGGTGTGGAAGAGGAAGAACTTCCACACCCTAGTGACGAGGGAACAAGTATAACACGAAAAGCAATAAGTAAGCAAGTTGTACAACAGGTTATTTTCCTTTATTGTATGTTGTTAAGCTCTTTTGCACCCTGGTTGATGAAAAGAGACAGGGAAAGATGAGTGTAACTAAGTACACATGGTGATTTCCAAAATAGTTACTCCTTCGGTGAAGTTGGATATCCAGGTTAGTACCATCCATAGCAGTATAATTTAGCCAATGGATTTGCACGTTGGACAAAAAGATTGGGTTGTATAAAAATCAGCCATAGGGTTGTAGTTTGAAGCATAGTGGAAAAAATTGCCGAAAAATCGGCAATGTCCCGAAAATTCACGATTTTTTCTGGCTGCCGATTTTCCGGCCCGAAAAAATCGCGATTTTTAAAATCGGACATCTGAAAAAATTAGCAAAAATCGGGAAAAAATCGGCAAAAACGGGAAAAATTCAGGAAAGATAGGGAAAAATCGGAAAAAATTGGTAAGCAAATTTTGACCCTATTAAAGTACTAATTTTTTTTTTTTAATGCTTGTCACGGTTTGCCAATTTTTGCCGATTTTTTTGCCGATGTTGCCGAGAAGATGTTTTCTGGACCCTCGCCGATTTTTTACCGATGCCGATTTTTTCCACTATGATTTGAAGTAAGAGGGATCTCGTGGACATGACTCTTTCCAGGTTAACACAATCCCCAAAGGCCTATCACTTATATGCTAGTTCCTAAAGAAAACATGAGTAGATGTGATGCCACATGTAACAATTTGTTGTTTGTTAGCTATTCCTCCATAGAGTTAAAGAGTTAAAGTGGAAAAACCAAGACAACTTGCACATCCATGCCCCAGGGTTACTAACTTGGCTACAGCCATCAAACTTAGGAATGGGAATCTTCTCCATTAGGCTCTGATTTATGTGGTCCCCTCCTTGGTTCGCTGAATTTTCTTGGTAGTCTCTATTAGAGTTAGCATATAATAATGGTCATATAATAAAGTTGTAAAGTACTTTAGGTTAGTACTTAAGAGACTTATATCACATGCCATAGATAGAGTTGTGTTAGAATACGTTAGAGCTTAACTAATAAAGTGGTTGACCGTTGTACTTGATTTTGGTACGGGACATTGTTTCTTTTATATGTATTGATATCCACACCATATTGTAGATGAACCAAGCTTATTATTCTCTCTTTTAATATGATATAGCTTCCATTCATTGTCCACATTCTTGTTTGTAAAACCCACATGATATCAATGTTGATTTTTGTAGCATCGAACAGGTACTTCTGCATAGGCCAAATGTTTGGCATGTCGAAGTCGTCCAAGAGACCTCTCAAACTTAGGATTTTCACTTTAATTAAGTGAATTATTAAAGTGAAAATACTTTTCTAATTACTTTATGTAAAGTAAGGGCCCATGGTATTTGGTGACCCATGGTATTGGCCCAAGGTATTTGCATATTGTAATAGTATAGGAGGCATCCTAGGAGAGAGGAGATACATCAATCAGCCACAAAGAGTGAGAGAGAGAGAGAGAGATCTCATTAAAGTTGGCGAAGGACTGCCAGCTAAGTGTGCAGGTGCAAGGGCCAAGGTTAGAGAAAAGGAGAGCAAGGGACAGTCGAGGCCTAGTAACCAACAAGATCAAAGGACCGATATTGAGGTTTGAAAGCTGGAATTCTGTCATTGTATTTTCCTCAATGGGCCATTATCCCAAGACGAGTGCCCAAGGTTTTTATCTTAATAAAATCAAATTGTTTGCTGGTTTTTCCCTAGTTAGGGGTTTCCCTGGGTAAATCTGAGTGTCAAATGTGAGATGATTTTTTGTTTCACTCTACTACGTGATTTGTTGTGAACTCAGAGTATTTTCTGTTAATAATTGCACGTAAATTATTTGAGACAGATATGGGCTCTAAAAATCAACAAGGTATCAGAGTTGAAGGTCTTAGTCGAAGAGGAAATTGGTTTGGCAGAGATTTACAAGCAATAAAAAAAAGAGAAAACAAGGTCATATGGTTGTCGTACCGGCTTTACAAGCACCGTACAATTGTCATTGTACACTATATCTACATTCGCGCATGGCAGAGCGACCAAATCAAACCCTAGGCAGTGAACTGGACAAGCGTGACAACGAGAAGGGAGAAACGAAGGAGTGTTCCAGGATGCACCCGTAGCAGTAGCCGAAACGTGGAATGATCCAGGGACGTGGAGGCAGCTAAGTTGTGAGTGGGGCGGAGCCAACAAGCAAAGTGTCTTAAACCGCCAACATACAGAATTGATTAGTGGTAGAGTGGAGGTCGAATGTCAAAGGGACAAGCTATGAGCTAGGCACACAGCAAATCCGCAGAGTCAGAGCGAGCTGGAGCTGTGTGTTGCAACTGACGCGGACTGCTAGCACAGTCAATGGCATAAGTAGTCGTGAGCACGAGCCGGCCAAGGGAAAGCAGCCCGCAAAAAAGTTCACAAGATGTGGGTTGGGCGTGCAACAGACAGCTGCTAGCAAAAAAAAAATGACTAAGGAGTTGGGCCTACAGGGCCGCCGCCAGACAGGTCAGCCACCAAAAAGAGCCAGCCGCCAAATTAGCTGCCGCTAGAGAACAAGAGCAACTGCCAACTGAAGGGCCAGGGAAGTCTCCACGTGATCCCAAGGCAACCCTGGGCAACTGGAGAACTCAAGCAAGCCAAAAAATTGCCCAAAACTACCCAGAAATTTTGGGAAGCAGGCATAAAGACTTCGAGAAGCTACACAGGGAAGTCAGACAACCCAAGAAGACTCTAGGGAACATCCAAAAATCTGTAGAGAAAACTCGGGCAATAGTAAGCTACAAATCCATGTCCAAGCAGCAACAACAAGAAGTTGGAGATGGTTGCATCAGGGATCCGTTATGAAGACAAGTTGGAAGGAGCCTCCAACTACAACCCTTGGAAGGCGAGGATCACGTTGGTTCTCATGGAGAACAACCTATGGGAGTTTGCAAGCAGAGGGGTGACCATGCCGACAAATCCTTAGGAACCGGATAGCTCACAATCTGAAGGATGTGAAACCCAAGAGGATTATCTTGGACACAGTGAATGATCATTTGATCCCTCACATAGCTACGAAGACGTCAGCGAAGATGATGTGTGATGCTCTGACAATCTTATATCAGACTAACAACCAAAATAGGAAAATGGTGCTAAGGGAGGAGCTCAAAAGCACCAAGATGTCCAAGATCGATATTGTAGCTTCTTATCTCAACGGGATCACACAAGTTCGTGATAAGTTGGCAGCAGTTTGGGAGACTGTGGGGGATCCAAAGTTGGTGAGGATTTCCCTGAATGGCTTCACCAAGCCATGGACAACCTCTGTCAAAGGGATTGTTACACAGGAGAAACTCCTTGACTAGAAGAGGTTATGAGATGACTTCATTTAAGAGAAGATTCAGGAGAAGTCTCTATCTAGAGGCCAACAAAAGGAGGAAAATGTTGCTCTTGCTAGTCAAGAAAAGAGAAACAAGAACAATATAGGGTCAACTTCACAAGGGGAGAAGAAGAAGAAGGACATGAGCAAAGTCGAGTGCTTTGCATGCCACCAATGCGGCCACTATGCTTCACAGTGTCCAAAACGAAAGAAAGATAAGAGCAAGTCTCAACAGGTAACAATTACTACAGAAGCTCAAGAGAAAGATTTTGCAAAGAAGTTCGAGAAAGAGTTCCAATTAGTCTCTTAAATTTCTGGCACAGTTTTTAGTAGTGCATTGTTCGTGGATAGTGGGGCTTCTTGACACATGACGAGGAGACGTGAGTTGTTCACCAATTTGTCAAGGACAAACCCAGATTTGCATGTGGAGCTTGGCACTCATGCCAAGTGTGTTGTGAAGGGAGTTGGAACACTCAGTTTCAGCTAGGGTCAAGAAGATCTCTAGAAGTGACAGACATCTTGTATGTACAGGAGCTCATGAAGAACTTGGCCTCAGTATCTGCATAGGAGGACAGTGGATACACCATCTCTTTTGAGAGGGGGCAAGATCTCATTCAACCGATAGGATTTGACATAGACTCAACACGAGTGCTTGGTGTCAGAGAGGGCAAGGTGTATAAGTTGCAGGACAAACCTGTAGTTGGATCCAAGGGATCTTGGATCATGGATCAATGTCAATAATAGAAGTCAAGGATCATAAGACATTGAATGGTGAGCAGACTTCTAATGTGTGGAGTAGAACTTTAGAGGCGAAGAGGGAGTTGGCCCCTTCAAGTTTTTCCCAGAGACCTAGTTGGTATGAGATGACATTGATGGATGCTCACAAGCAGGAGACAACTCCTAGGAGCACATTGCAGGAGAGTAGACCTTTGACGAAGTTTTCAAACTTCTTGGCACTGATGTGCAACATATGTAGAATCAACGATTCTATGTCTTCCAATAAATAGGGAGAAGCTAATCAACAAAGTTGGAGGAATGCCAGTATGCAGGATGATGTGAGCAGCAATGTGCCAAGTCAAAGGGAGAACCAGTTATAGGTGGCTCTAGGAGAAGTACCTTCCTCGCTAAGAGGGAATGTTGATTTTTGTAGCATCGGACAGGTACTTCTGCATGGGCCAAGGGTCTGGCATGCGGGAATCGTCCAGGAGACCTCTCAGACTTGGGAGTTTCACTTTAATTAAGTGAATTATTAAAGTGAAAGTACTTTTATAATTACTTTATGTAAAGTAAGGGCCCATGGTATTTGGTGACCCGTGGGGCCCAAGGTATTTGCATATTGTAATAGTATAAGAGGCAGCCTAGGAGAGCGGAGATACATCAGTCAGCCACACAAAGTGAGAGAGGGAGAGATCTCATAGATTAGTTTATGAAGGACTGTCAGCTAAGTGTGCAGGTGCAAGGGGGCAAGGTTAGAGGAAGGGAGAGCAAGGGGCAATCAAGGGCTAGTAACCAGCAAGATCGAAGAAACGATCTTGAGGTTTGAAAGCTAGCATTCTGTCACTCTATTTTCCTCAGTGGGCCATTATCCCAAGGCGGGAGCTTAGTGTTTTTATCTTAATAAAAATCATACTTTTTACTGGTTTTCCAAGGTAAATCTGAGTGTCAAATATGTGATGATTTCCTGTTTCATTCCACTGCATAATTTGTTGTGAAGTCGGTGTATTTTCTGTTAATAATTGCACATAAATTATTTGAGACACTAAATCAGATCTAGGCTCTAAAAATCAACAATCAAAGCCATGATGAATAGAAAAAACCAAGGAAGCATCAGGTGAAGGGGCTAGGGACTACTACAGATCAGAGACGAACCGAGGGACAATACACACAAGTCAAGTGATGGACATAAGAGGAAAGGAACCTGAATGATAATAGAGAAGTTTTATTTGCAAACAGAATTTTGTATTTATTAAAACATGTTTGGGAGAGATAAGGTAGAGTTACAAACTAGGAGCATTGTGTGGTAGCTGTAGTCATTATTGTTGGAAGAACCAAACATGTTATTATAAGAAAATTATCCACTGTGAGGGATTGTTTCACACCATCAAAGGTTTGTGAATAGCTCAAGGTCTGAGAAGGTGTGAAGGAATGCATGGTCTAATATCAGCCTCTATGGTTTCGAGAAAGAGAAATATGCGAGTCCCAATCAAACATTGAATGACTGTTAGTGTGTGGGAGTGTAGGGATATTTCTGTCAGAATAAAGGTTTATATACAATCCTGTGATGAACCACCATACTGTAAAAGAAAGATTACATCATGAAGAGATAGCACATTGTCTACACTCGAATTATCGCCAAATGTAGCTACTTGGAAAAGTCCCATTGAGTTGCAACTTGTGGAATCCCGTCAGGAATTGGAAACGTATTATACTAAGAGTAGAGCACTCAAAAAGTGGGGTCCTGATGTGAGTCAGAGAATCCTCTCAATCAGCAAATGCTTGACAAATTGAAAAGAGGGTTTATGCCATCAGGAAATAACAAAAGAAGATAAAAATGGGCCACCCACATGAGATGATACCTGAAGCTACCAGAAGATAATAGAAACCGATGCCTAGAGTCATAAGAAGCCAACCTGTAGCAGAAGGTGACAAAGTTGCCAAACAAGAATTGAGCTGTTATGTGAAGAATCCCATGCTCATTTGGAGAGGCCCCCAGGTGTCATGAATATGCTCATGAAAGTGTTGATATGAATATGACATGAGGGTATCCGGATTATCATAGCCTAGCCATGTCAGAATCTAAGGGGGATATTGCAATCAGATTAAACAGATTGTATGTGCTTGTGTAAAGAGTTGCCTTGTGCCATTGTGGAGGCATGGAACACTAGTTGTGGCTAAAGATTGCCAGATTCATGATGCCATTAAGTGTGGAGGAGATTATGAATTCAAGAAATCAATTTCATTGTGGGAATGTTGTGAAGACAGAGTTGTAGTTCTAGCAGAAGAGCCTCCCAGCAAAGGTCCTATTACCACGCAGCATGGAAGAAATGCATAATTTTAAGGGTGCCCGATTTTTTGGCATTATTACTGCAATGATTTATGAATCTAAGGGTGATAGACAGTATAATGGTAGATAGCAGAGAGTCCAATGTCAATCTCCTTTGGCATTGAAGATATAGGCATTACGTCAATGTCCTTTGGCATCAAAGATATAGGCATTTGTGTTTTTCACATCTTTCCCTTCTCAGTAGGTTCAAGTTGGTTGATGGCCTACCTGATATGGAGAAGTTAGAAGAGAGATGTATGACATGCTCAGATGGAAAGCAGCACAAAGAAGCTATCAACCTGAAAGTAGACATGTTGAAGTTTGTGGTTCAACAAGAACACCATCAATATCAAGTGTAAGGTATTTTATGCTTGTTGATTATTTGTCGCAAAAAACATGGGCCTTATTTCTTAAAAAATAGATATATGCATTAAATGCTATTATCAAGTTTAAGGCAAAGGTAGAGGAAGAAGGTGGTAGGAAAATAAGTGTTTCCCAGTTCTATAGTGGAGATCAGTCTTTTATGTTCATTGATTTTTATAAGAAAGAAAGAGTCCAAAGGCAAGAGGTGTTCATGAAAGGCAGAGTAATAGAGTAGTAGACATGATGAAGAAGATGTTGCAAGGTAAGAGAGTCCCAAATAAATATTGGGCTTAAGCGATGAATATGGCAATAAATTCGATGAATTGGAGTCCCAATGAAGCAATGGTAGAAGTTGTTAAACTAGCAGCAACAAGGTCTTCCTGCATGCAAGTGTCCTTGCATGCAGAAGACTTAAATCAGGAAATCAATTGTATTTAATTTATTTACTTTGGAAAATAAATTAAAGTGATCTAATTATTTATTGACTTTAAGTGAAAGTGAAATTAGGGTTTTCGCTTTACCTATAGTTATAAAAGAAAGGTCAATTGGTGGAGAGGACACACACACAGACTTGTATTCCAACAGAGACAGGATACAGATAGGGAGAGAAAGTCAGACAGAGAATTTATCTGGGAAGACGAAGGAGCGAGCAAACAGGATCACCGAGCTGCCAGGCAAGACAAAGCTCGCACGGATCGACAGGCAGCAGCTGCAAAGGGAGGCTATACAGACCGTACGGCTTTCGTACAGCAGTCATATGGATCCGCACATGTGGGAGGCCGAACAATGGGTCGTACACTCACACAGGAGGGTGTTGGATTTTAGCTGGGATTTGCCCAGTGATTCCGCTGGGGTGCTGCATTCGCCAGGTTTGGGTGAAATTGCAGTGATTGTAAACGTTCCATATTTTCTCATAATAAAATCTATATCTGACTGCTGCATCGGTTTTCCCATCTTGGGTTTTTCCAGGGGTTTCCATACCCAAAATAATAGTGTCAATATTGTGATGTGATGTGGTGATTTATTTCTCAATTTTATATTCCGCTGCATACTGTAAAAGATATTCATGTGTGGATATCAATAGAGATTTTGAATACACTGTTTAGCCCTAGTTTGAATATTAAAGGAAAATTTACATCGTATCAGAGCTCTGGTGAGCTAAAGCTGAGAGATTTGCAGCAGTAGTGATAGATCAGGGGCAGATCTATTGAAGACACAAACTTAGATTGGAGATCTAGGGTTTGACAGGTACACTTCAGTATGGTCGTGCAATTGAGAGTTGAGGATAGACTCCAAGGGGCACAAAACTTTCCTACATGGAAAGAAAGGATCACAAGGATCCTGGACGTCAGTTATGCAGAGGAGCACATTGACTCCACAAAAGTTGCACCCACAGATCTGGTAGATCTGATAGCTTGGAAGAAGATTGATTCCAAATCCATGTTGATTATCATGGATGGAGTGAAGGACCATATAGTCCCTCAACTTTCTGGTAAGAAGACCGCAGCAGAGATGTGGATGGATTTGGAGACTCTGTACCAAAGCAAGAACGAGAACCGGAAGATGGTGCTGCAAGAGAGGATGCGCATCACCAAGATGGCCAAGGGAGAAGGAGTGGTGCCTTGTCTCACGAGGCTCACACAGATTAGGGATGAGCTTGGAGCTGTTGGCTCTAAGACAGTGGATGAGGAGCAAGTTTAGAAAGCCCTCAATGGCTTCTCTAAGCCATGGGACACCTTTGTCAAAGGTGTTGTGGCTAGGGAGAAGCTCCCTGATTGGCAGAGACTATGGGATGACTTTGTGCAGGAGGAGACCCGCATGGGTCAAGGATAAAGCTCATCCAGCAATGCCCCACAGATTGAGGCTCTAGCCCTTACAGGGAAGAGAAAGGGTAAGGAAAAGAGGAGAAAGGATGGTAAGAAGAACCTTGACGTGTCAAATGTCAAGTTTTTTATCTGACATAAGCAGGGACACTTTGCCTCCCAGTGCCCAAACAGGAAGAAGAAGAGTAACACTCAGATGGTTGGATCTGTAGAGGTGGAGGAGTTCAGGAGGAACTTCGATGAGGAGTTTTGCTTGATAGCTTGCATGGCAAGCACCACAGGGAGCAATATATGGTACATTGACAATGGAGCATCTAGTCACATGGTTGGAAAGATGAGATTCTCCAGAGACTTGCAGGAGAGTGGAACAAGGATCCACATTGAGTTGGGTGATGATGCACAGTATCAGGCGCAAGGAGTTGGCACTGTTTCATTTGAGAGGGAGTCTGGCAAACCCCTCAGTTTTGTTGATGTGTTATATGTACCAGGACGGACCAAGAACCTTATATCAGTCTCCACTCTAGAGGACAAGGGATATCAAGTGAAATTCCATGACCATAGAGTGTATATCAGGCCCAAGGAGTCAGATAGGAACTTGGATCAGGTGATTGGCAAAAGGAGTGGGAAAGTGTACAGACTGCACTTTGAGCCTACAAAGGTTCTAGTCAGCAGCAGCAACAGCAATCAAGTGAGTTGTGGCATAGGAGGATGGCACACTTACACCATGGAGCACTGAGCCACTTGAGACAGGTAGACATTAGAGTTCCTCAGGTACATGAGGAGAAGCATAACCACTGGAAGGGTTGTGGGTTGGGGAAGAACATCAGGAAGCCTTTCCCACAGAGTGAGAACAAGTCTAAGCAACCCTTGGACTTGGTGCATTCAGATGTATGTGGACCTATAAGTGTCCATTCTTTCAGTGGTTACAATTACTGCGTAACCTTCATTGATGACTATTCCAGGAAAACCCGAATCTATTTCCAGAAGGCCAAGTCAGAGGTCTTTGAGAGGTTCTGAGAGTTCAAGACTCTCGTGGAGAACCAAACAAGAAAGAAGATTCGGGTGTTGAGGACAGACAACAGGGGTGAGTACACCTCCAATGAGTTCATGGAATATTGTTCAACAGAAGGGATCAAGAAGGAGCACACTGTGCCCCATACCCCACAGCAGAATGGAGTTGCAGAGCAAAAGAACAGGACTATGGTAGGAGCTGCCAAGGCCATGCTATTTTATCAAGGATTATCACTATTCCTTTGGGTTGAGGCATACATGACTGCAGTGTACATTCAGAACACAGCTTTGGGGAGGAAGACACCCTAGGAGGTCTTCACAGGCACTAGACCAGACGTGAGTCACATTTGCATATTTGGATGTGTCTGCTATTGTCATGTTCACGCTGACACTAGGAAGAAGCTGGACCCTTCTGGAGAGAAGGGGTTACTTGTTGGTTGTGATGCATGGGTACCCGTACCGAGGGGTCAGGTACACGAACCAATACCCAATACTTGGGTACTTCAATGGTACGTCCCCATCCGTAACCAAATCCAATCTCACTTATCGGGTACTTCATGTATGAAAATAGGGTACTCGCATGGATTTTGGTACGTCGTACCACGTGTTTGGATACGCGGTCGGTACAGTCGTTGGACAATTTATCTTAGGTCGTTGTTCGGGATGAGTCAATTTGCAAAGTTTGAAGTTCAAAATTTTAAAAATTAAATAATAAAACACTAAAACACATGTTATGTGGGCCCTTGCCCCTTACCTAAACCATTGCAACACTGCATTTCCCACTGCTAGTGCACTGTGCTCACTACTCCATCGACGACGTGACAGAGGACCTTAGTGATGCTAATGACATTGATCCTAAGGCTGCTGATGACATGGCTTGAGGAAGCCAAATCAACTATCTAGTTCATGTTCAATGTTTATTGTTTTGAACTTTCTTTTTCATGTCTAAAAATGCCTTTAGGCAAATTTTGGATGTAGTATCACAATGAAGTTTGAACTCATGGTGTCATGGACATATAAGATTTTATGTTGTTAATTATATTAATATAACTTCAGTCTTCTAGTTGATATCTACTATGAGTCTATGTCATATAATTTATCAAATTTACTATTTTATGTTTCAAACTGTAACACCCCGGTTTTGACCCCATGGTATTAAAATTGTACATGATGTAAATATTGCATTAGAATCATGGCAAGGAGCTCAAGGCCAAGGCCCTACCATTGATTGGTGTTTTGTGTATAGGTGATCAAAGTTGATACCTATGGTCATAGTGTTGGTCAAGCAAAGTACATTTTGGAATATCATGTAAATATACAATTTAAGAAAATACCACAACTAGCTATGCATTGCAACGTGAAAGAGATGGGGGCATGATTTCACAAGGAATAGGGAGGGGAGTTAGTCAAACTCCTGAGCCAATAGGGTGAGACCAGATGTCAATGGGGGAACCCATAAACCCTCAGCTACCTGTTGTCCTCTGCACTCAACCATTTATTTCTTCCAGAAGAACGGTTGAGGCAGTTAATATCTTGGGCAGGGCAAGGCATGGCAGTCTGATTTCGTGACTGAGCAAGTCTGCAGCCTAGGAAGCTGCGTTCTTGCTTCTGAAGCAAGTAAACCCTGGAATGTGTGCCTAGTCTGATTTCTCGTGGGTCGCACTGAACATTTCGAGGGATTATCCTTCCATCTCGTGGTTGTATTGTTCATTATGTCGTTGCTCTCACTATCCAGAAGTCGCGGAGAGCGTTTCCTCATTCACACAGGAGTCGCGGAACGAGTTGTTCTGCAAGTATTTTTCCTTTGTCGAACCCTGGTTGTTGTGTTATAGAGTTATCTTGAACTACAGAGTGGTAGGAGACCCTGTTTCTCTGTGTTACAGAGTGAAATGCAAACCTGGTCATCTGTGTTACAGAGTGAAGCGTGTTGTTGTGTCTCCCTGTGGTTTGTAGTTATGTGCACCCTAGTTTGGGTCTGAACTGTATGCAAGACTTAGGAGTGGAAGAGATGAGAAATGGGCTTGATAAACCTGGTGCAGAGAGGAATCTCACGGAAAGATAAGAGTGGTTGATGAATCTTCACTGCACACCCTAAAGAGCACTGGAAGGGAAGGCATAGCCCGAGGAATTGTGGAGCAAAGAAGGGGGTGCTTCCTTGTGTTGGAGTACAGGTAATGTGGATGCCAGGCCAAATAGATCTTGTGGAGGTGTCCCTAGCTCTTGAATGAGCCACTAGCTTAGTCATTCTACCTTTCCACTGCCTTAGCAGCCTGTGAAACCCAAAGGAGATTGGCTTCGTTAAAAGCCTGTGAAACCCAATTGTATATTGGCTTGGTTGGGCAACCTATGAAACCCAATTGGATATTGGCTTGGCTGAGCAGTCTAATAAACCCAACGATGTGTTGGCTTGACTGTGTCTTGTTGTGCATTTTGGCCATGTGTGATCCTTGGTTGGACAGCCTGTGAAACCCAACTGTGAATGCTGGCTTGGCTGAATAGCCTGTGAAACCCAGCAATGAGATGGCTTGGCTGAGTGCATGATAAACCCATCTGTTGGCTTGGTTGGTCCTTGATGTAAATGTTGCTTGACTGTGTGCAGTCTGTGAAACCCAACTGTTAGATGGCTTGGTTGTGCAGCCTGTGAAACCCATCTGTTTGGCTTGTTTGCTTGCAGCCTGATAAACCCAACTGTGTGTTGGCTTGGCTGGGCAGACTGATAAACCCAACTGTGTGTTGGCTTGACTGTGTGTGATATGATCTAGCTATGTGTGAGTCTATTGTTCCCTAGTTCCTTGTGGAAGTCATGCCCAGCTCGGGGGTGGCAGTTGTGTTGAGAGATTAAGGAACACAACTGGCCTATGGTTGGGAAGAACGTTGCAGCGACATAGCTAGTTGCGAGACAGCTTCATCTTCAAGATAAGTATTCTCTGTTATTCTTATGTATACAATGTATTTGCTTATGAATGAATTGAATATGATGAATGCTTGTTAATGTTTTAGTAGAGTTTATTGTTGTTAAATATTCCTACATTTGCATCTATATATGCCTTGTATGTTTCAATGTATTCTGCTTATGATCATGGAGGCTAGAAGCCCGGTTAACAGAGTCAGAAGGCATCTGACTTAGGCGTTTCCGCACCCCAAGAATCCGCCTGCGAAAGGCAAAACGCGGGAGGCGGAAAATGGGAAAAAGATTAAGGTGAAAAGTTAAGTTTCTGATTCTCGAGTTCTGCACTGGAGGGTGGAAAGACGGAATGTGGAAGGCGGAAACATGGATAAAGGTCTCCGTCGATTAGTTGGTTTTCCGATTCCCGAGTTCTGCACTGTAGGGCGGAAAGGCAGAAGTCGAAAGACAAAAAGTCATTAAAGGATTTCGTCACTTGTTATGTTTCCAATTTCCGAGTTCCGAAGGCGGAAGGCGGAAGGGCGGAAGAGGGAAAGTGATTTGAATGACTCCGTCGCATAGTATGTTTCTGATTTCCGCGTTCCGAAGGCGGAAGGCGGAGGGCGAAAAGGACAGGTTCAGTGTGGAAAAGGCATTTTCGGTCACGGAATGGATCTGTCAAGGGCGGAACGACTGTTACAGTAGGTTTTATGCTGAAGCATGAGGGTTGAAGAGTGTTTTCACGGCCATGCCCTGTGTTTCAAAAGAAGAACCACGGTTCTTTAAGAAAAAATTTAATTCCGCATTATAATTGGGGTATGGGTACATGACATTGTGGTATCAGAGCTAATGGTTGCAACATTGGGCCTAGATGGGCCAAGTGAATAGTTTTCAGAGCTATTGGTTCCGCGGTTCCACAACTAGTTTATATGACTTAGCACACTAATTGAAGTCGGGTTGCACGGCACCCAAATTGTTACTCTACATACAAGGGCAGAGACAACATAATGAACAAGAATCCAAAACAAAAATAGCCACGCACAACCAACTGAAACAAAATTATGACTCAACAAAAGTAATTTTTCATACCTAGGAACTTAAGCTCTACCTAGATAATTTCACCAATGGACAGAATGTCGCTGCATCTCATATATAGCACAAAATAGATGTTCGATGGTGATTTCTAATAATTATGAAAAGATGCTGTAATACTATAGTACAAGTCTACAAGTTCGAGCATTACTCAGGAGCGTGATAGCCAAATGTTCCCAGAACACGAGTGGAATGAAGCCGAGCAGCCATGTCAGGAGCTTGATTTGAAAGATTAAAATCAGCAATTTTGGCTGCAAAGTCATCAAAAAGAAGAACATTGCTAGATCTAATATCACGGTGGATGATATGAGGTTGAGCTTTCTCATGAAGATACTCAAGACCCTTCGCTGCACCCACAGCAATTTTCACCCTTTGCATCCAGTCAAGAACCGGGCCTGGTTGAGCACCCTGCACTCCTTTCCTTCCTGCATAGAAAAAATTATGAATTTTCAATAAAACGAATACTTTATGAGATACATGGAAGCAAACAAAGAAAAGAAAAAAGTAACTAAACTACAAACCATTTAATAGTGCAGAGAAGACATCTTGATCATGAAACAGAAAATTCTAAAACTGGCATTTATACCATGCAAAATGTCATGTAAGGAACCCATTGTTGCGAACTCATAAGCCAAAATGCGTTGATTTGCATCGACACAATATCCCACCAATTCAACAACATGCTCCTGTTTCAGCCTGGAAACCATTGACACCTACAATTTCGAAGAAAACAGGTAAGAAGGAAATTTTGATGTGCATATTAACAAGTGAAGAACATACCATGACAACAAAAGTAACAGTTCAAAGAGCAAGACAAAAAATACAAGATTGACTCAATCTACTGCTATTAATTAATCCGAACAAGTTTATTTAATTATTGATATTCCTAAGTTTTCTGTTCATCTGTATACCTGTGCCAGAAAATCAGAATCAGACTCTTGCTGACTGCTGACATCCAATTTCTTAATTGCTGCAGCTCGGCCATTGCTTAAAGTTGCATAATAAACCCTTCCATATGATCCTTCCCCAATCAAAGATTTGGGCCCAAAATTATCTGTTGCTTCCTTTAACTCATCAAATGACAAACTAGGTGCTTCAATAGGTAAAACTTTCTGTGGAGCACCATTATTCACTGGTTGAGGCTTGGATTCTCCTTGGCCTCCTGAAAGGTAACAAATCCAGTAACTATTTAGTTTTAATGATTTAAAATCCGTACAAAATATTTTAATCAATGGACAAAAGGATTAAATAGCACCGGCGCAGAAATCAAAATTCTCATTCTTATAATCTCATTAAAATATAATGCAACTTAGGCATTAAATAAACTCTTCAAAAACAAAATGACCATTTATCTGTTTTATATAATATTAATAACTGATAGTTAGATTCAATCAATCATGAACCTGCAGGGACACAAATATTTGATGAGTTTATTTATTAATCCATGAACCTGAAGGAGCATGAATGCCTGATGACGTCAAAGAAAACCAATACCCTGTTGCATGTATTGTATGCAATACGCATGTGATAAGCTAGGCACTTCCAGAAAACCATATCCATATCAAGCTTTGCAATGTAACTTCTTATAGAACTAATCTTTTGTACACAAGCTGACAACAATCAAAGGATATATGCTTCCGTACATCAGAAGACAGAACTACTCAACTACATTGGCTTATTGAGTCTTGACAAAAGGATTAGAAGCATGAAGAATATGAACCATTCCAGTCCTTTAAAATATGGGAAGGACACTAATGAGATATAAATCCCCTTGTTTAAGGGCACCACATCCCAAGATTACAGAGATTTACCAAGAAGTTAAATGCTCGCTTTCAAATAGCACCTTAAAAATGGTAGCCAAAAGACATCTTTTTCTTTTGTCCCCTGGTGGCAATTTGCTTTAAACTCAGTAACAAGATTGCAAGTCAAGGCCACTCAAATTTTCAGGCCACCTAGAGTAATGACAAGAACTTGGTTAAATTAGCTCACCAAAAGCATGAATTTTCTCATTGCGGGGAAAGCTACAAGTAATTTCAGAGACTATAGAATAGCATGGTAGAGAAAGGCTTCTTTGAGATTTTAAAAAAAAATCGACTCAGGAAATATCAGTTTGCAACAACGCAATGTTCTATCTTCAATAAAGTATGAAGAAAAGCTAAAGGTCAAAGATGAAGTAGAGAGAGGATCTTTTGGGTTGACATTTGGGCAAAGCTTAACTTGAATAAACCGAAGTACTTACCATTAAGCTCCATAAAGAAAGTGTGCAGAGAATTATAGATGGAAAAATCTCTAACAAGACTCTTAGGGCTACCGTTTGGAATGGATGTTTATGAGCCTCAACTTTGGGTAAGTAATGTATCAAAAAAAAAACTGTCAAAATGGCATGCCGAGTTAATGTAAACCTTAGGAAGGTTCGATGTAAACTTTAAAAACCTTACAAATTCAGCATATCCATTAGTCTTCTAGTTGGAAATCACATAGAAACAAGGACCAAGAGAAAAGATCACTGAAGATTTTGTTTAGTCAATTGGAAAGAATGAGGAGAGTCCAAATGATTATTTAAGAGATTATTGTTCGCATAGGTAGGATGGGCAGTTACGTTTTGAAAGATACCAAGAATAAAGGAGAAGCTGATCAGACTGCCAACAAAAACGATTGGCAGGCATACTATCCCTCAGTATACATATATTGGTCAAACACCTCAACTTGGGTCACATTAAAACAAAACAACAACCTTGTCACGATGGAATAGCACAGCAGGAATACTCTAGTAGAAAAATCCAGCACTGTCATGTAGAAGCTTTAGACATTCAGGCAAAGAGCAACATCACAAATTCAAATGCAATAGATTACAAAGCAACGCTAATAGAAGAATACTTGAACAATTACGAAAACAGATGCTAACACTTATCTGTCTAATTAATATAGTAATAAGCCACTATAGCATAGATCCATCTTAACCCCAGATATATAAAGAAGCAAGAGGAATCCAGAATTAAAATGGATCTATGCTTGTATAATTCTTGTATATATTTTGTATATAAATAATTGGCTGGCTTGTTCTTTCTTTCTCTTTTTTACTTATTTTTCCTAGGTTGGATTTCAATTTTTTCCAATTACAATTTATTAACATTTAAATGTACATGACACATCTCTACCACCCAGGATGTAAGAGCACACAACTTCTCTCTGGGAAATCAAACCAAACTGAACAACCATACCATGAAATTCGAACACCGCAGACACAAACAATTGCTCAATATGAACAACCTATTGCCAAAACAGGCTCCTATGAAAGTGGTTGTCGGATTGAAAGTTCCTATGAAAGTGGTTGTCAGAGTGCACAAAAAGGCAATCATCGCCCTAGTCACAAGAATCATTGCTTGCAACAATCAACATACCAAAATCAACCAAAACAAAACTTACTCTACATTCCTAGATATCAGGATGCCAAGTCAACCTATTTCCAAGGATGTAATGAAAATTGTAATTGAAAAAGTCCTCATCAAATCAGGCACAATACAGTCCTGAAGAAAATTAGAGTGGAACAAGCCCTCTACAATGCAACAATATTGTTCAAACCTTTAAAATATTACCATTTTGTTTCCTAGTCAGCACAGCATCCAGTGATCCATAAACAAGGGGCTTATAGCCCACAAATCTAACCAACATGGATCTTCTGCAGAAAATATATTTTGTTGTCTGCTCTCAGTGCAATTCTGATTTGGTTGCAAGCCTGATCTGTTTGTTTGTTGTGAAAAGACCAAGGTTTAATCAATGGATTCAATGAATTGTGCTTTAAATACCAGCAATTGATCAACCTCTGAAAGTCTAAATGGTCAAACCCAGCATTGTATCATCACATCCAATTCAAAATTCAGTACCCTAAGCCTATTTGTCAAGCAGCGATCCAAGCAATTCATGTTATCTACTGTGTTAATAAAAATAAACAATGCACTCAAGGTTTGAGTGCAATCACAGCTCCCAATTACACATTTACACATATATCACCCCATGCAAGAAGCATATACACACTCTGTTGTTTGAAAGTCTTTACACAGCCTGTTGTGAACTTGTGACAGCTCACAGGACCAATTGTAAACTTACCCATTCATACATCTGTTCATTCCTTCAATTGACAAGATGCACAACACTTGTTTTGGCCATGCTTACACCATAGTAGCAAGATTCAGCCATATTTGGGAGTTCGTGTATGGAAATCCACCAGGAATATGAAATTCAGCGAATATTCGACATAATAGTAAATACAGATACATAAAGTTGACCAAATATTTAAATATATTTACAATTTCTAACTTTTAGAGATCCACAAAATGTTACTATTAAAATTTAATTGTTAAGATAAAAGTGGAAGTTTAATTGTGAATTTTCAGCCTATATGAAAAATCAGGACACAAAAACCCAGGAATCATTTCAAACAAATTTGTTACTATTATTCCACATAATCTTTTAAATGAACGTTGAAGACACTCACATTATATAATCAATATGAAGGAAATACATACATTAATGCCATGCGCCCATACTGATTAAACTCTATTTTCACGTTATTATATTATAATTATATGGTATGTATATTTTTATATTTTCTAAAATTTAAATAATGCATGTTTTTTGTATTTATGAGATGTCTACTTCCATATTTTAGACGTACTAGAATTTTTCTTTATGTATTTTTTCCATACCGAATCAAATTCGTACTAGAATATTGCTACTATGGTTTAGACTGCCCATGGAACCTTGAACAAACAATTATTCAAATGTTGAAGTAGCATTTCAAAATTCAAATACCATATAGAAGTGTACCCCATGTAATTAATTCAAAACTGTGGGCAACAATGGAGCAACTAAGAGAAGATTTGACCCATCCAGCAATTAATACAGCGCTGTGGCTACTAATCTACGGTTCCTGCGATAAGTTTTTTGTGTTGTGGTTACTAATTAGGAAATAAAACGCCCAGCATATAAGCCACCACTACCAGTTATTTAGCATTTGACAGAGATTTCAATGCCTCACAATTTATCCTGAAATGTGTTGCAAACTGGGGCTGTAATATATGTTTTACCAAGGAAGCACACAGCTAAATTGACCCAGCAATCTGGCAACTGAGGCAATGGGGTTGTGGTGAAACTCCCACTGTCATACAGTGCAAAGCAATGTTGTAGCTTGATGTTCAACAGACCAACTATTCAATAGATTAATGGTAGCACTGTTATGCAGAAATTAAGCAGTGCATAACCATTATTTTATGATAGCGATCAAACCAAGAGGGAACTGGTTCAAAGGATTAACAAAGTGCAAAAGCATAAATTTAACCCCACAATGCAACCAGATTTTAATAACACAGCAATTTAATGCAGCATAGACAACAGAGATGTTACCCTGGAAACCCAATTTGGAAAATCAACATGCAATATGATTTGATTCTTGCTCAGGAAATTATTACAAAGAGTGAGCTATACTCTCTCATCAGAGATTTGTGTATTCTTACTCAATAGCAATATTTGCAGATAGCTTTCGCTCAGGGACAATCTTCTGTTCTTCGTGGACAGGCTCAACATCTGCTTCATCATCCTATCTTTGAGTAGATTGCCTCACTTACAGCCCTCTTCTTCTACTATTTCCCTTCTTCATCCCAAGCTTCAATTGTATTTCCTTTCTCTTGGTTCTCTTACATCAAGCAGCATTATTTATTACAGAGCTTCCTTGGAATGCCAACCATTAAGGTGATTTGTTTCACCTTCTTGAGGCCTTTTAGCCTTCGAACTTTTATTACAAACTTTTGGAATGAGGATTTTATTCAGATAATCCAGAGTAGCAAAAGAAGTAAACACAAGAACGAAGACATAGCTTCTCTTAACTATGCTCTGAAGACAAAGCATCCTCTAAAGGGGAAGACATGTAATATACATAAATCTACATTACATACTAATCCATTACATAATAATAAGTAATCACCAAAAATCATAACCCTTTAACATCATGACCAGTCAATGAGTACTTATAACATCATGAGAGCTCTTGGAATTCATCACATACATTATTACAATATATATTTTATCCTATATGGATTTCCTTCCCCTTCCCTATTTGAATTGGATGTTTTTACAGTTAACAAACATATTATTTGTAACACTCAATCACTACACTCTCCTTAGCTGAGGTGCAATATGCATGAAAGTTGAGCAGGTAAGAACTAGGAACAAGCTCAATGCAATGTTTGTATGTTCTGAAGGGGAAGTAAGCCCATGGGAGGTAACTGGCCTTTGTTGGCTTCCTTGACTTGTCAGACAACACACAATGAAAAGAAGTTGTTGAGTGACATATATAACAATTAGACTACCAAAGAGTACAGGTAGGGCAATAGAAGGAAAAGCAAAGGTGAGTTTGTATGTCTTACCATCCTTATGCAGCATGTAGGTGATGAAGTAACGATCATATTGTGCATGCTTGACAGAATGATATGGCTTACCCAAGATCAAGTCGGGACGACTAAGAGTAAGATTGCACTCCATTGTGTCACGGACGGGTCCAATAGCAAAGGTGATGAAACATTTTTTAGTGATCAAGGGAGGTTGTCCAGACTCCTTGACCCATCCAAGCTAATATGGCATGGGATGAGGTGTTGTTTGTAGCTTTAGGTATGCAAACAACTGCTAGGATACTAGATTCTTATTGCTACCATTGTCCATAATGATGGAAGCTAACCGATCCTTGATCTCATGATTTCGAATGAACAAAGCTTCTTCATCCTTGCAGGTGTAATCTGGGGCCATCAACACTAAATGCAATGTTGTAGAGGTGGGATTAGTGACCTCTACATTTGTGTCTCTAACAAGTTGTTGTTCAGTGAGAAGGGCTAGGAGCGCCACTTCTTCTTCTTCTGTGTCCCAGTAGCAAGGGTTGTGCTGGGAAACCCCAAGTTCCATCCAATACCATTGGGTTGGCCCTTGGAAGGGGCAGGGATTTGAAAAGAGGACATCGTCTTCTTTTCACTGATAGAATTGGTTTTAGGACTTAGACCCTATTTTGGAAACAAAATGGAAGGCATGTTCAAGGAAAGTAATAGAGAATAGCACTAGTTCCTTCCTTGAATGCAGCATAACCCATAAATGAACTTAAACATTGAGGGTGTCTTCAGACTCCAGAGTCTCTTAACTCTAGTTTGATGTTGTTGAAAATGTCAATAAATTGTTGGATGGATTACCCTGTGATTTCTCGAAGTTGTAGCCACATTACTACAAATGCATCTTTGTACTAATGGGTAGAACCTTTAACAAACGACATGTGTAGAACCTCTTACAGACAACATCCTTAAAGCATGCACAAGTGCCACTCAAAGGTTGGTCATTGATTGCGAAGTGTGTGTGTGGGATCTACCACCATGTTAAGCCATGGTCCTCCAAGTGAACATCAACAACCAAATATTGTTGGCCTCTATCAAGTTCCACTGGGTTTTGAAATAAGCCTCCATGATGCCTATCCAAGAATCGAGCTTGTTGCAATTTGAAAGCCCCATTGAATTTATGCATCGACAATTAAGTATCTAGCTTGAAGATTTGCTTAACATAGGAATCACTTAGTAAATAATGTATTGAGATTGAGACTGTGGTTGGGCCTGTTGATGATGGATGATGAGCTGATGGAACATGCTCAACACATCATGCATAGTTTTAGCTTGAAACTCCTGGTGTTGTTGAGCCTGTTAATGTTGTTGAGTAATGAAGGCTTCTAGCAATACACACTACTGCTCCTACATTTGTTCAACCAAGCCTTCAGCAAGGGTGGAGTACCAAGAGTCTCATGATTCACTAGATCTTTCATTAGATGCAGGATCAGATAGGTGTTTACACTCAAAATTGGTTAAAAACACAGTTTACCGCTGAGTGAAGTTCAAGGAGCTATTCACCCCACTAGGGGAGTAAATTTGTTTTACGGCCATAGTCGCACTGCCTAGAAAGCTTGAAGAAAGATTCCAGATAGGAAGAAAAATGCAAAGAAGGCCAAAAAAGTGAAGCTCTTGGGAAGCCCTAATCTTAAGGCTCCAGAGCTTGAAGAAATATTTTGAAGAAGAAAATTCCAAAGGAGGCTGTAAATGGTGAAGCTCTTGGGAAGGCCTAATCTTAAGGCTTTGAAACCAATTGATATGAACACTAGCAGCAATAGAAAAGAACTCACACACCAGTAAAAGAGTAAAGACAATTATGCAAGTATGATAGTCGTAATGTACACATGTTGTACACTCATTAGCATTACTACATATAGAATATAAAACTGTGGGAGAGTCATCAAGTTTGACCTTGTCTCAAATAAAATACAATAAAGTGGATGAGTGATCAATTTAGACTAAGTCACCCAAAAGAGATATAGATAAAGTATAAAATAGAAAAGTACAAATATAGTACATGTAAACACAGGAATCCCAAGAAGGATCGGGTGTGGAAGCAGCAGCCATGCCAAATTTAGGATTCATAGGTGCAGCAATATACATTTCTATAAAAATAAATAATTATAAACTATATATGTGCAAAATTAGAAAAAAACAGAAATATTAGGAACAATCGAATGAAATCTACATTCTGAACATCTAGATGTTGTATATCATCATATCACATGACACATAGTACCATAAACATTCACTCAAAAGTAATCATCCTGCCATTCCCATACTATGATTTTTGTTTTCAAATTTGTTCTCTTTACTCACATCTCTGGCTGCCACAAATTTCTGTTGAAGTCACACCTATGAGGCTATGGCCATTACATGTATACATCAAATTCATACGCCTAGAAATCTATATTTATTCCTTGCTACGAATGGATCAATTTAACTATCTATCTTCTTAAATAGTGCCAAAGGACTAGTAAGTGCAACTACATCCCACTCACAATAATGTATTATACACATAGATTAAAAAAATGGTGATTTTTTGCCAACCTCAAGAAAAATAACAATGTCAAACCTAGTCAAAAAATCACAAAGTAAAAATCATGATTTTTTCAAAAATCACAATTCATGCTTTTTTCAAAAAATCACAATTTAAAAAAAAACGAGCATTGTGATTTTTGTAAAAATTCGGAAAAATCGCCAAAAAAGCACACCACGATGGAAAATATTGCCTAACGTGATTTGACCTTCTTAAAGGCCAATTTTAATTTCTTTTGTTATGTCTTTGTAGTTGTTGGGGGATGAGACTCTCAGAGGGAAGGGGTTTACCATCATCAACAACCAATTTTAAGAGGGTCAAACCATTGTTCTCATCACCATCAAATCTTTTTTAATGGAGCAAGGATCAATTCCTATTTGCCTATGGTGTTGATATTCTCAAATCCTAGATATTCCTTCAAATTCCACCCTCCTAACTAGTTTCTTTCTAGATTTATGCAAGTTTTTCAAAGTCAATATTGCTCGCCTCTTATTATCATTTTTCATGGCTTATAGAACAATTTAAAGGTCTACCTTTTTTACCAGTTAATTGTTTTATTTTCCAAGAATGATTGATAATCTAATAATTCTCCACTATCTGATAATCTGAATGTTCCACTCCATGCCATGAAGAAAATAATTGACATTAATATGAAAATTTTCATTCACACATTCTGTCAAACACTTGAATATCTAGAGTTTTTTATTAAAATTTACTCATAAATTTAAAAGAAAAAACACTACTTCAAGATCTTCTCAAACACTGAAGTATCAATCAAACACATGAGATACAAATATTTTTGGTCAAAAGACCGGGCAAAACCCCAACTCCGGGGAAAACCCTTGAAAAAGAAAATTTTATTAAGAGTACTCAAAAAAATTCATCAACACAAGAATTAATTTCTTCAACCCTCACTGACAGAATTACACCAATCTGGAACAGCAAACAGATATCTTGAAATTCATGCCAAATAACATTTGTACGGCCCCCACACGTGTTGTATAGCCTGTACCTTTCTGTTGTACTTTTCTGCCTCGAAATTCATGCCACACATGCCAGAAAGCACCCTGATGTACGGTCTGGACAGTCAGCAATAAATGCATCAGCAATTGCCTTGGGATTCACGCCCACACGTGCTGTTGTACGATCACCTTCTGGCTGCCTTGGGAAATGTGTTGTTGTTCCTTAGGAATCGTGCCACTGCTGCTAGGGTATCTCTTCTCTCTTACTTCCCTTGTTCCTCTCTCTTCATTAATGGTGTGTCTCATTCGTCCTCTCTCCCTTTATTTTATACTTAAAATTTTGTAACTACTTATCTTAACCACCTAATCTAGGGTTGAGATTCATTTACAAAATCTAGAGCCATCATTTAATGCACTCACTTTTAATCATCAATTCACTTTAAAAGCTTAATCATTAAATAATCACTTATGTAAGACCCATTCTATAAAGTACAAAACATTCACTTATTACATAAATATACAAAGGTCAAAGTCTAAGTCCTCCTCATCACATCCACGCCAAAAATATGAGTGAGGACCTTCAAGTTAATATTTTTTAACATGCCATAGCATATGTCCTTCCACCCAAATATTATTCTCCACCTTAGTTGTCCCAACCAACACCTAGGGGTGGGATTAGGAGAAAACCACAAATAGATATAGGTACATAATGGAAATATGCCTACATTAGACAAGTTGGTCACTAATGAAGAGGAGTGACCTCAAATACAAAGCAAATTGAGCAAGTACATCGGTGAACTGGAGACTTTGCTAACTTGCATCCAACTAATGATCAAGATAGGTTGAATCCTATAGAATGGTCGAACATGTATGGCTCATCTACCATACATCTACATAGATTGGCGGTGAGGGTGCTTTCACAAGTTGTGAACACTTCTTTTGCAAAGAGGTGTTGGAGCACCTACAGCTTCAACCACAAGGTGAAGATAAGACAAGATAAGTTTATTAATGCCTGATTAATGATCACAAAAGTAGGTCAATGGCACTGTCGAGTACGATGATGTCGTTACAAAGCAAGAGTACTAAAAGGTCTCCTATAAAAGGAACTGTGCAAAAAAGAAAGTGAAGTAAATTAGAGAAGAGAAGAGAGGAGAAATCTATGTCAAGGTATGGAAAGCCCTCGACCTCAAGTACAGGAGACCGCATGAGGGTGGAGAAATACATGGGGAAAGGATCTAAGAGAAAAGAAACCCAACAGAAATGAGGTAGGTCTATCAAGGAATAGACCCATCTCTCCTAACATCTGAGGTTGAATGAAGGAAACTAAGAATTGTATGATGTCTTGAGGAAGAACTAGTGGAAGGGACAGGTTACCCTCTACGTTGTTGTCCAAAAAAGGTAGCCCGCCACTGAGGTCTGGGGATCTCTTCTACCTCTTAGGGAGAGGTCTAGTCTAGCCATGCCGCTGAGAACTCAAGGGGCGAGGGAAGGCCCCATGGGTCTGCACTGATCTGGAGGATGAAGTTGCGTTGATGTTAGTCTGTCTCTTAGTGCCCCTCCCTGAGGGTAGCACCATGAAAAAGGAACTGATCCGCTCAATAGAATCTGGTTCAGCAGAAGGCTAAAGAATATGGACCCGAAACCTAAGGGCCTCCTACATGTATAACGCCACGCATATCTAATCAAGGTACCTAAAGAAGTTGGTAAGGGTCTGGGTCCCTTTCAATAGGCATCAAAAGATGAAGTGATCCTCAATCTCGACTTCCTAGAGAGAGTTTAGTGATATCGTAGTAGATGGGGGAGCAGAAGATGAAGTGCTCCTCAATATCGACCTCCTAGAGATGGCATAGCTGGGAGGCCCTGTCAAATCGGTCAACCTGGTGGCTTGTCTCTACCCGAAGTCTATGAGAGCCCACTTTGAATTGTCCTAAGGGAATGCAAAGAGCATGCATCTAGTGGCAGAGAGTATACTAAGGCCAAACAATGAGTCCTTCACTTAGCTCCAAAAAGTGCTCAAGGTAGAAGGCCATCTTTGGGTGTAACCCACCGTGAGGGTTAACCCAAGTGATCTCGATAAACTGTGTATAGATGTTATTCCTAACGATCATGTTCAACTCCTATTTGAGGAGTAGGTGGTGGCCAAGTGCGTCTAAGGAATATCTAAACCAAAGGAGTCGAACCATCTAAATGCTCACTGACTCCAAAAGATTCGAAACCCCTACAAACCATCCTCGAGCCCAACCGAAGGGGTTGGATGAGGCTAAAGTCTTTGAAGAACAATATGACAAGTATGGGTATCAATCTCGATTCCCACCCTTTCGCCGAATCGAAAAAGCTCTAAATGCGATGCAAATAAGAGACTAGACTAAACAGTGTCTCTAGTTAAAAGAGTCAAGCTCCAAACTCTACAAGGATAATGTTCAGAGTGTAGAATCGGAAAAAAGCTTGGTGTAAGTGTACTACAACTTGAAGTTTTTCCATGTTATTTTGAGGGTAGCGAAAAATGATAGAGCATATGTGACTTGGGACAACAATCTAGACGAGGCTAATTTGGAGGATGGAGCGACAATTTTAGAGAACTTGGAAGCTAAACTTTTGGGTGATCATGCGATGATCACATTCATGTAGCAGAGGTGCCACCCCCATCCACCACTAGTTTTCCAAATGCAGGAGGGTTTCCTTTAGCTTCACAACATCCAGTGTTGCGTAGGGCCATGCAGTTGTCAATCATGTTCCATGAACACTTCCACTTACTCCTCTTGTACATTGATAACGAGAAAAGAAACAAGAATTTTCTTGTGGAAAGAGGAAAGATTAGTAGATACTAGATCTATTTGTCTTTTTCCTATCTAAAAGTAGTCTCTAGAACTTAATATTTTGTCTTTATTATGCCTTGACAATTTAAGTATGAACTTTGAACTTAGAAACTACCTTTACATTGTTCACTACATCTTACAACTCTTTGGTAATGAATATGATACTCTATTTCATTTCATGGTTGATGTTATCTGTTATATAGCCTATTGATGACAAATGTTATATGTTGAAACTTGAAACTTGATGTTGTGGTTGATGATTGATCATTTGATGACAATGTTACAAGTTATAACTGCCAAATGATTGATGTTATATGCATGGGGACTTCACTTAGTGAACCTCTNTATAAACCACCCTACCCACCCCCACCTTAAACCCCTCATCCCCCCAATACCTGCAATATATTGGTTCGATTTTTGATAATTTTAAAACCCACAATATGAATTAACGTGATAGGATATTGGTCAACAAGTGAAGCCCCTGTGGTTATATGTGTACTAAATGGTTGATGCGTTAATGATCATCATCAATCCAGTGGTTAAATCTATGTTTTCATGTTTTCTATAGCTAATTGAACATTTTGCATGTTTTGTAAATATATATGTATCAAAATATATTTTAAAATAGGTATTATATAAAAATGCTCCCATAATTTTTTTGAAAATTGAGCTTCCTATTCCCCGCTCCCAACAGCCTCAATTTGATGTTCATTTTTTAAATTTTCTTTTGCCAAGTTTGAAGTTGGAAGTTAAGTATTGCCTTGCTAATATGCCAAAGCCTTTGGACCCATTTTGGCAATATGGTGAACCTGATGATGGGACAAACTGACAAGCATTGTCTTGTAAACTATGTAGGCAACCCATGACAAGACAGGTTAGCTAGTTGAAGTACCAGTTGGCTATAATCCTAGGGCATGATGTTGGGATTTGTCGTGAATCAACCCCATAGATTATGCAAGTTGCCCATGATGGTAATTAATGAAAAGGATAAAAACAAGGAAGAGGCAATCATTACCGAAGTTGAAGTTGTCATCAATGGAATAGCTAGATCCTCAAGAACCATAGGCATATATGGGACTCATTACAATAACAGGGACTGCACAGATTCACCTTCCGTAAGGACCTCACCTTTCTTTGTTCCAAGAACTAGAAATCAAGCACAACCTTCCATCTAGTCAATGGTTAAAAAAGGAGAAGCAAGAAGAAAACACGGTTGTTCCTTTACTTCTTTTCTCCTCAACCTCACCTATGCTTACTCATGTAACTTTGATTTCGATGACTAGGTGATGGAATCATGGAAGAGCTCGTGACATATTTCCAAGGGATAGTACCTAATGGCAATGCTCGCAAAACAATTATTTGTGACACGGGGTGTATCAAGAGGTAGCACGCTATTTGGCTTTGTTTTTTATGTCCATGAAAAGAGTATTTCGATGCCACGTAAGCAATCAGAATTTAGAAAGTTAATTACATGTCTATTTGAAAGTTGAATTACATTTTTTTATTTCTATTTTTCCTTGAAAATGAATGTAATTCAAGTTTTATTTTTATTTGCTGTAGATGTTTGGTGGCAAAATTACGATGCAAAAGCACCAAATTTACAAAATTTGTCATTCAAATCCTCAACCAAACCTACAGCACTTCAAGATGCAATCACAATTGGAGTGTGTTTAAAAAAATACACTCAAAGAAGCACAATAAGTTAAAACTTCAACTAAGCAATTACAATTATTATAATTTGACCCTCCCTCAAGACTCATTAAATTTATTATGACCCTCTTACAAGCTAGATTTGCCACAACTTAATGATTTGGTATATGTCCACTGCAATCTCTGATTGTGGGTGAAGTGGCTAGAGAAAATACCTAATGTTGACACCATTTCCTTGGACAATATTAATATATTGTTTGAGTGGAGGGTGGAGTACAAGGTGCCTATTTCAAAGGAGGCACGCATTCGGTTAGGGGAGCAATAGCAGCAGGCACAAGGGGGCAAGGGAGCAGCAGTAAGCGTTGGGGACAGAGGAACCATTTGACATCACAGAGGGTGATGCGATAGCATCGGCACCACCTTCTACACAGATTGATACAGCTACACCCACCAGTTGACGTCAAACAGATGACATAGGGACTTCTAGTGGAAAACGAGCCAAGCCATTTTTCTGTAAAAGGGGGGAATGTCATTGATACTAGATAGCCAGCTGCTAGATTTTTCATTGTAGATGACTCATGATGATGAGATACATTTATATATTTGATGTCATTTTGTATTGGTTGTCCACTTTTGAGTCCTTGACTGGATAGCTATCAAGGTTCATGATTCAATATCGGAATCGGACCTACTATTGGATTCTTGTGAGCTCCATAAAAGTGTTTGGGCTGGGTTGGGTTAGGTTAGGGATTAGCCTTTAGGTTAGGTCAAAAAACAAAAGTTAAAAGTTAAAACAATAAAAACAAATAAAAAAGGACAAATTGCTGAGATGGGTTGTAACCGGCCGGTCAGGATCGGAACTCGGCCGGTCAGACCGGTTTGTTACCGAATCGGACCGGTTTGGTGACCGAACCGACCGGTTCGGTAACAAACCGGTCACCAATCCGGTTTGCCTGCCGGTTTGGTACCGAACCGGTGAACCGGCCGGTTCCAAAACCGGTCAGACCAATTTTTAAAACACTGGATTGCCCTCATAGATTTAGGTCTTCTTTCATAATCAAATGAAATGAATAGGGTTTCAAATGCTCTAGTAGAAAGTTAGGAAAAAAAATCAGGGGCAACTACTCCTCCCCAAGCACTACTTGATACCCCTACTTTTCTTTTAAATTGATTTATGCAAGAAACTTGTCCTGCAACAGGAAACAGATACCATATTTGAGAAACGTTTCCTGCTCCAGGAACAACTCTTGCCCTAGGAAACACTTCCTGCATGAGTTCCTGCAGCCGGAAATGGATCTGGCAGAAAAACTGCCAGATCCAATGCAGATTGGTCAATCTGTGTTTCCTATCTGCAGCAGAAATGGATTCACCACCCTACGGTGGCAAATTCCATAATACAGTAATCCATACATCATTATATGCTCTTAGATATGTGATACATGATTAAAATATTAAAATAAATTTTAAAAATAAAATGCTTCTCCTCGCATGGAAAATGAAAATTTTGGGCTTTGGAAGGGAGTGGGGACCTTTCAAAGTATAGCATGAGTCATCTATTTGTAAAAGGGTGGAAAGGGAGAAGAGGATCCTTTTTAACTGATTTTCATTTTTTTTGGGGGGGGAGTTGCACATTATGTCCTACAGGGGACACCTAGGTGTCTCCCATCCCTGGAAAGTTAGGGACGCAAGGGACGAATACTGGACCACAGGAACACATCCCCTATGAGTGAAATACTGGATAAATGGGAAGATTAACCATAATAAATATAGTCCATGCGTCCTGTGTCACATATAATAGTTTGACAAGCAATTAAACCATGAGATGGGAAAAATGAAAACAAGCAAAAAGACCAACTATAGCAAGTATCTCAAAGCAAACAGATATTCTCAAACAGAGGAAAAAACAAGCCTTCAATACAATTTTCAAGAAAGTGTTCCCATCTGTGATCTTTAAAGTTTCAAAATGGATCTACATATGGACACCCATGCTGTCATAATAAATCACATCCTAACCTTATTAGTTCATCTTCCCTGATTCAACTTTAGTCCTAAATTACAAAAAGCTTCTGGCTGATCAGGAATGCAGTGCAAGCAAAAATAGGTATGTTAAACATTGAATCTCTCCCCATTAACATCTCGTAGAGAAAGAAGAAGCAGGACCTATTGCCAGGTGCCCCTTACAAAATGTCACCAATCTATGTAGTACTCACAAAGTGACCACATGGATATTGGGACTCCGTCTGATAATGCCCTGGAGCTTAACTTACAGCATGCCTTATCACTGGGGCTGTAGCCCTTTAGTCTCCCTGAATTTTCATTGTACTCACATGACAGCAACTATGATCAGAAAAGGCAATAAAACAAATCTGTCAAAGACTGCACAAGCCTCATCAAGGATGTGCAAAACAAAAGAAAGGTTCATATACAAGAATGCAACAGAGACACTGCAATGGACATTAATGCATTTAAAGCAATAACATTATCAGAAATCGATACTAAGCATATTGAAGGCCAAATTGAATTTAAAATGAAAAATCTACCAGCAGAATTGTGCAAATTTAAGCAAGTCTGCATATGGATTACCACAAGAAGCTTTGTGGTGTAAATGTGTCAATCTGCAGTATAAAAGCAATGAAACGTACCATATGATTGCAATGGCAGGCAAACTTACACTCAATTCCTAAGTTTCATTTACATATAAGTTGTGCCAAGTGGTGACCACTATATATCAAAAAAGACGCATGCTCAAAACCACCAAGCACACTCAAAGAATGAGAACACGTCTGTTTAACTGAGAAACGACCATACTGCAACAAATGGGACCTAGTCATTTCACAGTCATTGATATCCATGCCCAAGGACAATGCCAATAATGGATACCAATTGCTTGAATCATACAAAACAAAAGTTTTATTCGTTATATGCAAAAACAATTATTTCTGTGAATTTATGACTGAAGTAAAATTATCTGCAGATCAAATTCCAAGACACAACCATCATAAGGATTTAACAATTTCAACTGACTCTCGTCCATGCCTATTAACAGCAATTTTCCAACATTCATTTTAAGCAATTTCCAAAAAGAGGCTGGACTCCGTATGATTCCGACGATGATGTTCATATACTTTGAATAACCTTCAGTCATAAGACGAGTATTGGACTAAAGATCTTATGCTATGAAAGAAATGCTCAATGCATATTCTGTGCAACTATCATCTTACCATATGAATTATGAGCTGCTTGATTTTGATAATGGTTATCAGGTGGGACAAAGCTTTCTTCTTCTGTACCAGAACAGCATAGCAAACGACACATTGTGTAATGGCTGACCACTCACATGCTAGTCTTATGAAAAAATTCTCAGAGCATATGACAAGAAAATGACCAAAAATGCACCTGTCTCAGAAAACAGAAAACAATTCAAGGGTTAGAACGAATCTCCTTTACCATGAGTCATGAACATTCAAAATTCTAAAGTCAACATACACAAGTAACTAGTTTTAACTTTTCTCATCTCAAAACCAACAAGACTTCTATCATGGCCTTGAATAATTATTGAATGTGAGTGCCTTGACAAGTAAGTATGATCTATGAATTGTGGCTGTTCCAGAACATCATTTAGGCATCCATAAGTGAATGGATACCTATCAATTCTCCCAAGAGCAAATGTTTTATCCAACCATGAAAAAATTATTTTACATGATTCATTTTTTTCCTAGGCTTAATGATTCATAAGCTGTCAAACCAGTGTAGCTTCCATTTGAATATGATTTCAAAGTAGTTTTCCCCAATAACCATGATTAATGCATACCATCTAGAGTCACATAATTCTGCCACCCGATGTTACATGGGCATCGAGAGCATGGCCAACATGTTACATTCCAACAACCAGGGGCATGCCCTTGGGGTCTTTATCAATTTTTTCCTGACCATTATCACAATTTTCTGAATTACCTTTTTCTGAAAAAAATCCTGACCATTATCACAAATTATTCAGAAAAAAGTATTTCAATGTGAACATTTTACCACCCATGTTCAGTTGACTACATAATCTCTTGGGTATGCCATTGTCAGACAAATTTCTCAACTCGAAACAAATACAGCATCCAATAACAAGGGACATACTCCTGGAGTTTTACCTATTTTTTTCCTGACCATTATCATATCATTCAGAAAATGTATTTTAATGTGAACATTCTATCACCCATGCTCGGTTGACTACATAAATTTTTGGGCATGCCAATATCACACATGTTTCTCATCTCAGAACAAATTCAGCTTTGGTTTAATGCATTCATGGATTCAGACAAGATACTTAAAGTAGAAATTATCTACCATTGATGAGAAGGTCCAAAACATGAGATCTTCTGAACCTATTTTTTCCTTATAGTTATTAAAAAAAAATCAGTTAACTCACAGCAAGCCAACAGGAGGACAGTTACATTATGTGGACATCCAGCCAGGAACATTGAAGGGGATGATAATGAGAGAAGGTAGTTCACCTCCAGAGTTGGTTTTGAGCTAGCAAAGTTCTGGGATCAAACGCAAGTTGCAACCCATATATATCATGCACATGCGTTCTGACTTGCTTGGGAGGTCTGCACTGGCCACATAAAAAATTTGTACAGGCGACCCAAGGCACTCTCCAATCCCCCTCCCTGAAAGAATTCAATAGCTGACAAAAGATTAACGATATGGTCTGTACAACATATCATAACAGAGCATGGATTGAAGAAACAGAAAGAAACCCCTTAAACTACATAAACCAAGAAAAGACTATAAATTCAAACAGAGAGACATTCTAGATGACCGAATTCGAAACTAAATGCAGGTGAGCGTCTCTACGGTTGACTACCAAGGAACCAATTTCCCCTACTTGGCCTTATTTTCTTTCCCTTTTTTCATTTGGATTTTGAGCTCAGGGCTCAAATGTAACTCAGCGCATATTAGCCATCACCATATGAGTGCTTATGAGTTTTGGATTCAATGGAAGCTATGGAGAAACATCTCTTTGGGTATTGAACTAGTGATGCAAACTACCTATTTAAGGAATGAACAAATGCGGATTGAGCTGTATATGGAGACTACCTAATGGCGGCTGCTGGCTATGACCTACTGAGAATTGCACCAGTGATCAGACCAATTCAAGTCCAGATCTTCAAAACAGATTACAAAACCATTATCTCAGAAAATGGCCGTTACATTGTTAACAGCGGATCAATCCATCCATCAAAGGATTCCTGATTGATCCAGTGGAAATTACCAGAGTCCAGGCATTGAAAACTCCATGGCGGATATGATATAACCGAGATAGATCTCTGAAAAACTAACAGAAACCGCATTGAAAAACAAACAAAAAATACAGAAATGAGAATTAAAAATAAGGAACTCACCGGATGGGATTCGATCCTGAGACCAGCACAGTACAGATCCAGAGATTCCAGGCCGGTACAGATCCAGAAAATTTGAAGTAAAAGCAATGTGAATTTAACTTACGGGGTGGACGGGTAGACGTGTATAATGTGAGTGGATTTCGCTGGTACGGGCAACTGTTTTTGGAGGAATATGAATTGTCAAATTTCAATTCAGTTTAACACTCCATTTGGAATCCGCGTCAAGCCAGAGCGAGGATTTGCAGGATTTACTTAGATTTCCTAATATGGGTGTTAATAAATTTGCCCGTCCATTGAGTTTAGAAATGTCACATTATTTTAATCGATATTTGTTGGCATTTGGTCCACGCTGTAGCGGAGTTTGCGACCATTAAACACAAGTTCTCAGGAATCTTGATTCCATCATTCAACACACAGAGTTTACTTTAAAATATTTAAAAAATAGATAGTATATTATTTAATTCAATAATGGCTGGTTTAATGATGGCGTGATATTATAATAATAATAATAATAACCTCAACTATTTTTATTATTAACTTAATATGATAACGTAGAATCGAAAATCGAAATTCATGCCATCTTAATATATTAAGTAAATATTATTTATGAGATATGTATGAAGGTTTTATAATAAGTTATTATTATGAATTTTAGTAAATTATATTGTATTGGAATTCAAAATGTCTTAACCCCAGGGTTAATTTAAATGGTAGGCCAGGTAATACTGGCCGGTTCTCAAGGAGGAGGCGGAGGTCATGTTAGCGGAAGTTCTGGGTTTGGTCTGGGTTTAAGGATAAGGAACTTATTAAAAGTTACACGGGAAACCCAGCAATACTTCCCCACATTCGTGGATGGTAGAGGTGGTAAACCGTCGGCCATCCTCGCAGAAGGCCTAACCCCAGAGGACTCAAGGGGACTCAAGGCTCGAACCCGTGACCTCCTCCCGAACCGAGAGAGTGTATGCACGTCTTACCAATTGAGCTAACCCTTGGGGCAAAGGATAATGTAGTTAAGAGTATGTGTTTCCTCTTAGGAGGTCAAAGGTTCAAATCCAGAGAGGGTAGTGTATGTACACCTCTATAGACTTTAATAGTTAAACCAGTGGGTAGAGGGGGTCCCTTGTCCCACAAACAAGGGAAATTACACCAAATTGGTGTCTCATTTGGCCCTGACCTTAAAAATAGATTATTATTATTATTATTATTATTATTATTATTATTATTAGTTATATACATATTTGATGGTTTATGCTTTAGGTAAGGAAGGTCGACATTTTACTATCCTTTATATCCATGAAACATTTTACTATCTTTATTATCCATGAAACATGAGGAAAGATTGATGAATTTCTAGTTAATTTCTATTGAAAAAAAAATATGAGAAAACCATTAAAATTTAGAAAAAATAATAATTAATAATAAAAAAAAAATTCAAATTGAAAAGATGATTTGTAGTGTCATGAGGAAATAGTGATATGTAATTTTAAAAAATGACACAAATAATTTTAACTAGAAAGATTTTGGAATAAAAAAACATACAAACAATTTTAACAAAATAAATAGTTATAATCTTTGTCATTCTTAAAAACTTTTAATTCATCATTATTATCATTAACTTTTGAAATATATTGTGATCTTGTTCACCCTTCTTAATATCTTCATCTTACCATCTCATGATTATAACATTTTACCAAAATTGTTTTCATTCAAAAATTAATATTATTATTATTTTAATTTCTCTTTTGATCATAAATTAATTATATTACTATCTCTATCTCTTTAATTCTTTTTATATCCTCCTCATATGATTGTGATGTTTTACCATGAACTATTTCTATTCAAAAATTAACAACTATAAAATATAATAAAATTTTGCCTAATTAGTTTTTATTATTAGAGAGTTAATATTCCTTCAAACGTATATAGAAAAAAATGGCTTAAATATTTTTTCAATTACATGTGACTATTTCAGCCAGACATCCAAGCCAGGACATGGCTCAACGAAATTGAACATGGTTGGATGGAATGAAATCCATCTAGCCCCACGAACAGACCACCATATCCTTCACAAAATGTGCATAAACTTACAACCTAACTTTATAATAAGAAAAATATAAAAATACTATACATTGAATGTTTCTTAGCTCTCCAAGCTTGCATTTCTTGCATTCTAGGCTTCCAATCAAGCTCCTTTTTGTCCACCTAATTGGGAGCTTCCTTGATCAATAAGGCTAGGAAGAATTTGTCAAATCTTTCTAGCTCATTTGGTTAAGGAGTGGGTATCATTAGAAAGGTGACCTGGGTTCAAACCCCTTAGGGGTGAGCTAGTTGGGCGGAGACACCCACAAATCCAACCATGTTAAGGGTTGGTGTGGCCTAGAATGGGTGCGATCCCTGGGTGATTTTGACGGCTTAGATACCCCTGGGTTGTGGTTTCTCATCCAATGGTGGAAATGCACTGGCCCCGATTGACAGACATTTCTTAACAAACAAACAAAAAATGCTAGGAAGAATTTGTCTCGAGAAAATATTCTCTCTAAACTTGAGAAAAAGCTTAACAAATGGGCCTTCTACTCTCTTAACTTGGTTGGAATACTAAGCCAAATTAAATCCATGCTTCCAGCAATGCCAAACTATCTCTTTCCATCCTAGTTGCTCTCAAGTTCATTATGAAGGCTATCAGAAACCTAAAACGCAAATTCCTTTAGGGAGGGACTAAAGATCACAAACTATGGGATATGGTGGCATGGCAAAAAATCTATTAACTAAAGCTAGAAGAAGGCCTCGACCTTAAAGATCCAGAATCGCAAAATGAACCCTTATGTGAGAAAGTATGGTGGAGGTGGCTCAAGAACCCCTCATCCCCCTATGGCAGACTTTGGATGAGAAAATATATATCAGACACAAATCCTCAAAATCTCATCAAATTAGAAGGACAAAGGATAAGATCTATTGTGTGGATTGTGGCTTGGCATAATCGTGCTCTTGTTCATAAGCATAGTGTCTAGGAAATTAGAGATGGAAAATCGACTTTGTTTTGGGAGGATGCCTAGGAGCAATCTCCGCATCTTAGTTCTCAACCTAGTTGGGGAGTTATCTATGAGCAAATGCATGTCAGAAGTCTAATTAAGGTCCATTGATGTTGGAAACCTTACAACAATTCTCAACTCTATTGACATTGGCTCCTCTTTGAGTAATGGGATCTCAAAGGAAACCCTCCGGGTGGGTAGGAACTCTTGACAAAGCTCAACCAATGATGCATCCAATTATTGAAGGGATTGGACATTCTTGTATGGGGTTATTAGTCAAAAGGAAACTTCAGCATGAAGGAGTCCTATTCCCTACTTCTACTTGAATCAAGGAAAGAACATAAAAGAATCTGGCCACAAATTTGGACTCAGAATCTCTGGCTGGTGGCCAAAGGATGAACCTTGACTTCAAATTGAACTAGAAAAAGGGGCTTCAAAGGTCTTTCTACATTCCTTTTAGGTGTGCATGTGAAGGGGAAAATATCAATCACCTCCTTAATGCATGCCCCTTCTATTCGTACCTGTAGGATCAAGGAGCTACAACCCTTCGTATTTCAGATAGGCAGTGACACTATATCTGATACACCATTGAAATATGGAAATCAAATTTTTTTAAGAACAAAATTCTCAATAGAATTTGGCAACTTCTCCCAAGCTTTACCCTTTGGGAAATTTGAAAGAAAAGAAACTGAAGGAACTTTAAAGACACCCAATTAGCTAACAAGCAAGTTTGGTTATGAATCAAGAAATACATTCTGGAAACCATCAATATTTTTCCCTGGAAATAAGAGGATAGGAATTAATGTTTGGATGTGGACCACTCCCTCCTAGTTGCTTAGCTCATATACCTCTTATTGATGTCTCCCCCTCTTATCTCTAAAGTCCCTCCATTTTCAACCCAAGCTTGTTGGTCCCCTCCCCCTTGGTGTTTTTGAAGCTTAACTTTGGTGGGGCTTCTAAGGGAAATCCTGTCCTAATTAGGGTGGGTGGAATTTTCAAGGATGCCTCTAGAAGGTTTGTTTGGGTTTATGTTGTATTTATAGGGTGAGAGAGCAAAAATGTTGCACAAATTACGAAAGATTTTATGACAAAATAATAAAAGTCTCATTTATGTGTTTTGTCAAACACTTAGCATCTCGAAGATTTTAAACTTATGAATACTTTAAATTTAAAAAGTTAAACTACATGTGGCAAGCACTTCAACTGAACCAATTATGAACATCAACAGTTTTAATACAGTGATTTAGGTCCAATGACTAGAGAAAAACCCCCATTCGGGAAAACCCAAAGAGAATATTTTATTAGGAAGAGTAAACTGAAATCTCACTTACAAAAATTTATCTTTTCCCTCAGAGTGTTAAACTTAGCAAAACAAGACAACTTATCTCATACAAATTGCAACCTTGATTTATGTGCTCACAAACAATTGTACGACCCTGCTCCACACATGAGAAATTGTTGTTGCACGGCCATTTTTTGTCTGCAATTAATGTTGCCTCGATTTATGTGCCCACAAGTGCCATAATGAACGTTGTTGTATGGTCTTGTCAAACTAAATTTAATGTTGCCAACTTGCCTCGATTTTTGATCCCACACTTTCTAAATTGATGATGATGCATAGTACTATCAGTCTATATTGGGAAATGTGCAAAACAACTTGGATGCCTTGGAAATCATGCCACTCATGCATGTTGAGTTTCTTGGGAACTATGTTATGTTCTCACGTGGAAAGACTATTCTTCACTCTAACTTATCTTTCTCACTTGGTGCATTTCAATTGATCCCTAAAGTATTTTTATATTATGAAAAATCCTAAATACCTTTAACTAACTCATCGAATGGATGAGATTAGTCTAATATGAAGGTACATATTAAATGCACAAATAAAAACATTTTATTTATTTATTAAATGTGCACTTAATGCACTTTTAGGATTTTATACACATAAAGTTATAATATTGAAAGAAAAAAACACATTTATTTCAATACAATATATTCCAACAATGAGCGCCATGTAAGATGGTCACGAGGGTTGGATCTCAAGCGGGGACAACCCCAGTTGGCCGCCCCAACTACCCACCCTACTCATGTTCCCCCAATATAAAAGAAAAAAAACACTTTATTTTCATAACTCAACTTTACATAAATAAAGGACTAAGGACAACAATTTAGTCCCCCCATGAAAAACACACCCAAAAATCATAAGGAAGACCTCTAGAGTTATAAATTTCTAACAATTACAAGCTCTTATCCAAGGCCTGATCATTGCCTCCCAACAAGGTTTTCCAAGCTTATTGTGGGGGGTGATTCTCAACCGATAATCCATATTCTCAAAAAACTCCTACATGGTACTCCCATCAACAACAATTCAAATAATTGGAGACTGGAAGCCAAAATGGACTTTCATACTATGATTTTGCAGCATAACACGACCATCACCACTTCTCATGTTCAATGCTTAGTGAATAAAATTGCAAATCACTTGGAAATTATTGGTGTTGATTGACAAGGTGAAAGGCTTAATGTGACTGGAAAGAGATTGGGATCTCTCCCTTAGGTCTGGCTTGTGCAAATCTCAACAATACAAACTCGTGCTCCTAGATCCGAGTATTAGAGAGAGATGTGACCAATAGTCCTACTATCTTACATGAGGATGTGACACTTGGCCTAGCTCAAGGACAGTTGGCTCTTTGCATGCAATAAGGGGCGTCTTCCTCCATATGCAATGGTTTGGATGTCTACCTAACTCCTCTTCCTCGTAAAATCTAGTGCCCCCCTTGGAACATGAGTGCACTGCCATTCTAATCATAAGTTTTAAGAACATGGGATCCACTTCCTTTGGGGAGGTTATTGATAAAAAACAATTAATCCCTGGGACAACCTTGCACCTTAGTTCGCCAAGTCATCAACATCTTCATTGTTTTTCTGCGTGATATGATACAAGGATATGGATTTGGGCAAGAAATTCAGGATTCTTCTTTGTGATTTCCCATTGTTTGAGACTTTGTCTTTCATATATTTTTGCATTTTGCTAGTGATGACCATGGAGTCTCCATAGATGTGAGCTTTTGAGACCTCGACATAGGTTAAAATCTCCACTCTGTTGAATAAAGTTAACAACTCTGCTTGGTTGTTCATCTTACTACTTAATCCCCAAATGTAAAATTTCACCAATTTTCCACCAAGGTTCAATATAACCCCTTCCTCTCCCTTATAAATTAATAATTTTAAAAACTTAAAAAATATTAAAATAAATGTCATTTTTCCACGTAGGTTCATTCATTATAACCCCCTTCCCCTCCCTGGGAAATTAATATAATTTTAGAAACTTGAAATAAATATTTTGATTAAGGCTTAGTTTTAAACCAAACTTTAACAATGTCATACTTTTCACCCATTATGTGTCATTTCAAATATTTCAATTAGAAAGTGTTTATAATGAAAAGGGTTCAATTTTTATTATAAATTTATTGTAATAATTAAAAATCAAATCTTTTATTAATATTATTTGAATTTCTTTTGAAAAAGTCATTAACCAATCTAACAAAATCTTTTATTATTATTTGGATCTTATTTTCAAAAGTCAATAACCAAATCTTGGATCTTGTTTAAAAACTCGTGTTTTTTAACACTATCCACTATTTTGTATTACACAAATTAGATAGTGATACTTAAAAGTTATTTATGAATTTCCCAACTATATATTATTATCATTTTTTAATTGGAGTGATTTTAATATTTTGATTACTAAATATCGGTGTTATATAAAAATAAAAATAAATATCCATTTTGACAATATAAATACAAATTTATTGATGCTTATAAAATGGAGGTTAAGGTAAATTTATATTCGCTTAGTGTATTATAGGTTTTTAATTGACTTGGTTGTAGTATTCTGGTCTTTTTTAATTATTATCAATTTTGAGTGTGAGGAGTTAGGGTTTGTAGCGATGCTTGTTAGATTTTTATTATTTAAGCAATATGATCTTAGGATCTTATGTGAGAGAATAACATGCACAACAATCAATCACAAGAGACAATAGACACAAAGATTTTCCTCGGGGAAACCATAAAGGAGAAAACCCCGCAACTTCCTCAGAGATAGAATGAGCACCAATAGCAAAAGTAAAACCCGAAAACATAAAGATGATCTCCGACAGCTGATCTCTCTCACTTGTGCCAGCACTTCCTCTCTCACTCATGCGCCCCAGTTGAGTGAGTATGTGTGTGACAAATAGAGAGCCTCACTCTCTATTTATACTAGTTTCCGACTTGACAATTACTTACCAGGGCCTACATCTCTAGGAGAGTCTAATAACCCTAGTGTCCCTCAACTGTGGGGACTTTGCCCCCCTGATCAATAAGGAGGGTTAACCTCTATGACTTTACATGACTTGTTTACATTAATGATTTTCTCGATAGGAACATCGAGGACTAATCAAATACAATATATGAAATATACAAGTGAATACATTCTGAAGTTACAAATACATCAACCCTCCCTCTTAACTAGGAAGATATCCTCTTGGCACAATACATCAGCACAAGTCTTAGATCATCATCAAAATTGGATCATCACTGGATCATCATTGGATCATCATTAAAGTTGGATCATCACTGGATCATCATAAAAGCTAGATCATCACTGGATCATCATCATCATCATTGCTTCCGCTATCTCGATCAACTGGTGCTATCTCTCAATTCTACTCGTCACAGGAAGTTCTACAGAGCCGACCCTTTTTCATGCTAGTTGTAGGCCTAGCCTCCATGTAGGTCTTCATCTTCTTCAGCACTTATATCTGACCATGGGAGGAACACATCCAACATCCATGTCAGAAAGGCCTGCCCAACACTTACATCTAACCATGGGAGGAACACATCCAACATCCATGTCAGAAAGGCACGCCCAACACTCACATTTGACCTTTGGAGGAACACATCTTGCATCCATGTCAGAAAGGCCTAGCACTCACATCTGACCATAGAAGGAACCAATCCTGCATCCATGTCATAAAGGCTCTACACTTACATATGACCATGAGAGGAACACATCCAACATTCATGTCAGAAGGGCTCTGCACTTACATCTAACCATGAGAGGAACACATCCAACATTCATGTCATAAGGGCTCTGCACTTACATCTGACCATGAGAGGAATACATCCATCATTCATGTCAGAAGGGCTCTACACTTACATCTGACCATGAGAGGAACACATCCAACATTCATCTTAGAAGGGCTCTGCACTTATATCTGACCATGGGAGGAACCAATCCTACATCCATGTCAGAAGGGCTCTACACTTATATCTGACCATGGGAGGAACAAATCCTGCATCCATGTTAGAAGGGCTCTGCACTTATAACTGACCATGGGAGGAACCAATCCTGCATCCATGTCAGAAGGGCTCACGGACTCATCACTTCCCTTTGGAGGGAATCTTGATCTGGAGAACACCAAGCTTCTCCTTGAAGTACTCAAAATTCACTCTGGCTAATGGCTTGGTCAACACATCAGCTATCTGTTCGTCCGTCGTAACATACTGGAGATTTACTGCTCCTCTCTGCACCATATACCTAATATAGTGATATTTGATCTTGATATGCTTCGACTTGTCATGGAACACCGGGTTCTCTGATAACTTCACACAACTCTAGTTGTCGTAATATATACAAGTATCACCCAACTAGAGATCAAACAAATCATATATTAGCTTCCTCGGCCACACTACCTCACAACTAGCTGAACAAGCTACAACATACTTTGCTTCGGCTGTACTTAGTGCCACGCAGGATTGCTTCCTGCTAAACCAAGAGATCACACCTAATCCCATACTGAAGCAGCACCTCGAAGTGCTCTTCCTATCAATGGCACTGTCTGCCCAATCTGAATCCACATAACCTTCCAGGTTAATCTTCTGATTCGCCTCAAACTTGATCCCATAATCAACTGTACCCTTCAGGTACCTTAGAATATGCTTTGCAGCAATTAGGTGAACATGTCTCAGATTTGTTAGGAACTGGATCAATGTTTTCACAACAAAGCAAATATATGGTCTTGTGTTCGTCAGGTACATCAAGGACCCAATCATCTGACGATACATCGTAGCATCAACCGACTCTAATGAAGCATCACTCAATAGCTTTAGGTTCGATGCCATAGGTGTGGTCATGGCCTTGCAGTCCATCATCACGAACCTCTTCAGGATCTCTACTGCATACTTCCCTTGTCCCAGGGAGATTCCATCTGTATTATGCCACACCTCTATGCCTAGAAAGTAGTGCATCATACCCAAGTCCTTCATCTCGAACTCGGCAGCAAGTCTCCTTCTTGCAACTTTAATGGGTTCCTCTTTTCTGTTAGGAACAAGTCATCGACATATGACAGGATCATCACTGGTATTCCACCTTCAACCTTGAAGTAAAGGTTGGAATCCGCTTTACTCTTAGTAAAGCCTAGAGTCATCAGTAATTTGTTCATCCTATCATACCATGTCGAACCTTAGAATCTTCTATAGTCACTCTCTCTGAAGCGAAGCATCATTCTCCCTCTGCCTTTCGTACTCTATGTATCCTGTACTGGAGTGACAAGTAGCTTCCTCTACTATTATTATTCTATGTATCCATCTAGGGTCACTGGATACCAAGATCCTCTATCTTGAAAACGTTCTTCTTGCACCCATCTATGAGCTTGTCATCCTCTATAGGATTTCATCTTTAGCCTTGTAGCAAAGGTTAAGATCTTCATCACTCTAAGTGATCTTCAAGCTCCTCATGTATGTGTTATCCCATGGGTGTCTTCTGAGCTCGTACAAGGCCTTCTTTAATTTACACACATGAGTCTGCTTGTCATGTGCCTCAACTCCCACTGGCTGCAACTGTCTCTTCGTAGTCTATGCCTTCTTTCTGTGATAAGCCTCATGCTACGAATCCTGCCTTGTATCCCACGATGTTGTCATCTACTGCATGCTGAATCTTGTAGATCCATATGGAAGATACTACGGACTTCCCTTCAGGTCTTCGATACCGTATCCTAGACATCATTCTTCTTGAACTGGTATTCTTTTTCCCTTTCTTCTTGGCTACTTCTTCATAGCTGGAAGGTTCTGCATCAATGATGTCACTCAACAGTGTCACATAACTGCACTGTGTCCGAGACCTATTTCTTGCTTTGAAAGTATCGTCATATTATTCTTCATCTTGTATTATTTCTTGAATTGTCATCACTTGTTCTTCGGAACAAGTCTCATCCTTCTTTTCTTGTAGGCGATTGTATGTGATCTTTCCTACAAGTCAAATGCATTAGTTGTATGGTTAGAAACATTTCATAAGGCATATTCATAATGGAAAATTCTTATGCATAAAGATATAATCATGCAACTATTTTAGCCAATACAACATTCATCCATATCTCACAGAAACTTTCTAGATGCCTTCCATCTCTACCAAGACATCATTGAGATTGTGCACTAATCCAATATGTCAGCAAAGAGGTTTCATTCTAGACAAGTAGCAATGGAGAGTTGTATAGCACCATGAGCTACTTACCCATCACATGCATATTAGTATTATACTGTCATTAATGTCATTAATACAAACACTCTATCATGCATAACACATCAACAGAATATAAACAAATGCATAACAAAATAATATCATGAAATGACAATTGAATACTTATCCTTATTTGTTTCGTGGGTAGACTCCTTCTTTTAGCTTCATCATCTCCATCATCTTCTTCATTCATAACAGCATCATTTCTTATCCAAATGCTAAGATAGATAAGAGGTTCTTCAAGAATTGAGTTCTTCATATTCCTCATCGCTTGAGGGATCTTCTTTGAATCGTGAGAGCTTGATCTTTAGTTTCTCCCATCTTCTTTTATCTTATTATGTGTCAATCTTCTTCTTGTGTGCATTCTTCCCAGAGTCTCCTGAAGGTAATCACTTCCTTCTGGCAAACAATTCTCGAATGATACAATCCTAGGATCCTAGGAGGCCATTCAATGTGGTTATCACAATTTCTACATTCTCTACTTCTTCATCCACTGCTTCAAGTTGTTCTTTGATTTGATAGACCCTTGTAAAGTATGACTGTATGGTCTCTACATTCTTCAACTGGTTTCTCAAAGTCATCTTCTGATTTATGTTCTTCCCTTAAAATATCTTGGTCAAGGAATCAAACATCTCTTTAGGTGTCTTCAAGGAAGACACTTGTGGTATAAGGTTATCCTTGATTGAATCAGCAATGATCATGTTGGCCTTGATTAAGTTCTTCTTGTGTAAGGCCTTAGCCTCATCTCCCTCTAGAACTGGAACCTCTCCACTTGTGTAGGTGTCCAATTCATTTTCTTCAAGAACCATGGAAAACTTATACTTCCATGCTCAGAAGTTTTCATCTTCACCAAGCTTGTCATCAAGCTGGTGTGATAGGTCATTTTGAAATGAGAACCTCAAATGTAAATAACAAAAGATTAGATCTTACCGATTTGAGGTGTCCGTCCTAGTTCTAGATCTGGCTGATCTAGATTTTGTCAGAGAAACCCAAATTTTCAAAACTTGGAATCTTTTAGATCTAATTGGATAGAAATATGCACCTCTTCAAGGCGAGCTGTCCAATGTACTCCTTTTCTGAAAACAGTGTGTTGCAGCTGCAATTGTTTTCCCAATTTTTTTTTTAAATTTTGGACCCTCCTCTTAAATTTTATCTTGCCTAAAATTGTTTGGATCCATGAACTCTGTTTTTGTTTCCCCTCTGCTACATGTTTGGATTGTTTTGAGGTCAACTGTTTTCGTGCTTTTCGGAAAATTGCTTATGTCTGAAACTGTTTGAGCTGTGAAATTTGAAGATTGGATTTCAGATGTTGCTCGTTTGATCTGTGATTTCTTTCTTTGATATTGGAAGTCTATTTCTTTGTTTTCGCCGCTGTTTTGGAGGTGAAACAAGCTTTTTCATCGCTGCCCAGTCGAAAGTCTGTTGGAACTTAACGTTTTAGTTTGGTCGTTCGGAAGTCATTTAACCATGCATCGGAGCCATATTTCCCTTCGGGGCCGCCGTTGCGGAAGATGGATGATGATTTTTTCTGATGGATAGCTTTGACTGTCCGATGCTGTGATGTTATTTTTTCGTCTTACTTTGCGCTGTCGGAGGTTTGCTGAAGCTTGAGTCGGTGGTTTTTTGACCTTTATGAAGCCACTGTTTTGGAGATAAATACAACTTTTTGGATCGCTGTACAACTTTAAGTTTTCCGAGCACTTAACGTTTTCACGATTTTTTTGCGTTGTATCGGAAGGTTTTATAACTTTGATCAAGGGCGGTAGTCTAATTGCCTTCCGCCATTGCGGCTCCCGAGTAAACTAAGTGTCCACCATTGTAACTGCTCCACTCGCTGATGTTTTGTTACGGTTTTCGCTAATATGTTTGTTTGCCTTGGAGCCCGTAGTCTTTTCATCTTCCAACTTTGCACCTGCATATTGTGCTAAACTCCCGACGTTATGTCGCCCTGTTCGTCGACAAAGAGCATTTCCGCTCGATGCTTTAGTGTTTAGTCTTTTGGACGCTGATAGGCTTAATGGTCCTACGAAACTCGTTGTTCATCTGAAGCTGTCCGTTGTGGATGTTATTTAAACTATCCTCCCGATGTTTTAATAGTCCAAGCTACCGATAAGGTTTTTCCCGCCATGTTGTGAGTTTTTAACCTTTCTTTGGGCGGCGGTGGTTTTTTATTCGTGTTAAGGGTTTTGCGACAAAAGAGCAGTACAGGGCCTCATTTTGTTGATCATTTTTATTGTTAGTGTGGTTGAAGAGATGCAGTCCTAATTAATGTTGAATTTTGTTTTAACTGCAGACGGACTCAGAAGATTCCTTAGAGTACTGCTGCGAGGAGACATAGCTGAAGGATAAAGCTGAGAAAAGTTGGTTGAAAAGTGATAAGCAGAGTTTGTTCTGAAATTAACGGGATCTAAGAAAGGACAAATAAAACACAAGGCAAAATCGGTGGCAACAGAAGCCCAGGCTTGGAAAGGGCCCGTCAGTTACTAAGCTGGTCCCGTTATATGAAGTATTCATAAGATTAAATATGAAATGTAACGTATTGCCTAAATCATGAGCATTCACAAAAGGACAAAATTGTGAGATTAAACGGTTTTGGGGAGCCCAAGAGTCATTCGTGGGCAGCCCAACAGTTTGGTTCTTTTTGTATAAATATAGAAGATTTAGATAAGCAAAAGGACTTTTTCCCAGTTAGATTGGAAGACATATTGTAAGAAGAACGATTTCCTTTTGCAATAAATAATTACAGTTTGCCTGTTGGAGAAAGCACGATGGAATGTTCAAATGTTATGCTATGGATTTGTTGAATATGAACTATTTCGTTTTCAGCTTTGTGTCCATTAACTGTGAGATCGTTCTAACTCTTTGAACCTATGTTCTTGCATGAGTGATCTCTGGTTTGTTTTAAGAAAACTTCCACTATGAGTAATGAATGTTGTTCGTAGACAATTGGCTATCTGGTTGTTCAAATATCTTTAAATGTTCATGTGTTTGGAAGAAGTATCAGCTATCTGTGATTTCTTTTTTTATAATACATGCACAAAATACATTACTCATTAATAAGTCATAATCTTGCTCCCTAGGGATAGGTTAGGTAGTTAGTTTTAATTTCTTGCTGTGTGTGTGATTTAGATGCAAGAGAGTCTAAGACGAGAGGTAAGAACCTGCGCATCACATTGTGAACACTCCTTGCATTCTCAATTAACCTGCATCTTAAATAGGCACTTGCATATCATACTTAAAGTCAAAAAATACAAAAATATACACGGTGGACCGGGCCGCAACTGGTAAAAACCTTTTATTTTTGTGACTTGACCTACTATAGCTGGACCGCAAACCGGACGGATTCCCTACACCAAACAGTCACGGGCTAGTTGGGAACGTTGACTGGGGAGAATCCCTTACTGTTGTTGCCTGCGAATTTCCAGGCCTCAACAGTTTTTGGCACTAGAAGGAGGGTCGCTAGTGTATGGCTGGCCGAGGAAACCCGTTTTTTCGACATTATTCCACTGGTGACAGTTCAGAAAGCAGTTTGTTTCCCAATCCAATTCTTGAACAGGAGGGTAAAGAGCATTTGTATTATGTGGACAACGAAGTAGTTAATGATATGAGAAGACACACTAGGGCATATGTGAAGAAGATTGGAGGATTACCAATTATCCCTGACTTGCTCAGAAGAGAATATAAAAGGAGAGACCGTCCTATATTGGAAGACTTAGTGTTGGTTGGAGATTTGGAAGAACTGGTAGAAACAGCCTTACAGGAGGTGGTTCAGCCTTTGAATCAAGTGGGCCCAGAGACACCTTATTGTTCACCTGTCCGTACTCATGTTCATTCACCACCTCACTCTCCACTCAGACTCATGGCAGGCGTAAACGTAAATTAGCCACCCAACCCACCAAATCCACCACCTGCTTGGAAAGCCAGATCACCCTTGAACTTGACACCTTCGTTGCACGACTTACCTCAAGCCTTTGAGAAGATGCTGCCCAAGTTTGAAAATGAGAAGATGCTAGTAGATGACCATTTACAAAGTTTTTATATGGCAGTAGAAGGATTAAGGGCTGGGGAGCATGAGGATGTAGTTTGTAGACTTTTCCCACACACCCTTAAAGGAGCAGCAGCATCATGGTATTTTAGTTTGCCTGCAAACTCTATCCCAAACTGGGATACTTTTGAAAGGATTTTTAGAAGTAAGTATGCAACCCAAAAAACTCATGCAACTCTCATGAAAGGACTGTGCGCTTTGAAGAAAGAAAGAAAAGAGAAGGTGCATAGTTTTACCCAAAGATTCGCGACCTATCTTAAGAATTTTTCTGAAGCTGACAAACCCTCGGATAAAGTCCTGACTGAATATTACACCTCAGCTTTGGGACCCGAGTTGGCCATGTTTACCAAAATGAAGGCCAAACCTACGCTAGCAGAGACTTATGAAGAAGCGGAGATGGTAGAGGCCGAAAAAGAAAGCATCGAGGATTATCCTGAACGGTCAGGAGAAAAAAATGTTGGGAGGAAAGCTTTGTTATTTACTAAGCCTAAGGAGGAGAAATTATCAGATTTCGAGGGAATGGCAAAAATGATGCAGAAGCTCTCTAACAAAATCATAGACTTGGAAAAGGACAAGGAAGCCCAAAAGTTCTATAAACCTTATTACAAGAAAAGGGAAGAGAACAATCAATCCCAAACCCCTCCGCACAGCCCTGCATCTATGAACTTAATGGAGGTAGGAATGGATAACTTTTGCACTTTCCACCAACAACCCCATTCTGAAAAGAATTGTCCTCAATGGATAAATTCAATGACGTTGGTTATGAATCAGCTGTTGGATTCCAAATTAACAGAAGATAACGATGAAGAAGGGAAAGACAGCAATACATCAACAAAAAAACAGGAGGATGAGGGCATGGTTTTATGGGACTGTGTTTCCTTGTTTGATGCCGAGGAGGAAAAGGATTTGAGACATGAGGGCATCCTGGAAGCAAAAATAACAACGAGAAGCCAGGGGTTGATTAAGGAAAATAGTCTTATGCTCCCGAAGATCAAAAGACTTCAAAAGAATGTTAAGAAATTTCAAAACAACTCCCCAACTAATAAAATTCCGGAAATTACCATCACCAGTCAAAATCCTAGACAGACCAACATGTCTACTAAGACCAATGAAGAAAAAATAAACAATGTTAAATCAAATCTCATAGAACATAAGATGGATTATGACATTGTGGAGGATATCAAAAGAGTAAGGGCAAACATCTCATTATTTGAAATGTGCAATGTGCCACAGTAGAAAGAAAAGCTATTGAAAGCACTTGAAGTATCAAAGGAGAGGCTGCCTACTGACAATCAGCCCCAGGAAGAAGAAATTGGTGAAGTAAGTATGGGAGGTAAGCCTAAAAGCAAGAATCCACCTTTTCTCCTCACTTTTGAAATTTTCAACCACAACGTACATAACTGCCTAGTAGACTTGAGGGCATCAGTCAACGTCATGCCACTATTGATCTGCAAAAAGAAAAATGGGCAACCTAAACCATCTACCTGGAGGGTCGTTCAGATGGATAGAACGAACGTGAAAGTAATTGGGGAAATGGAGGATGTTCTTGTTCGGTTATCTTCAAATGATAAGGTATGTCGATTCATCGATATCGTGGTGGCTGACATACCGGAAGCCTATGGACTTGTTTTGAGCAGAGATTTGTCGGCAAAGCTGAATGGATATTTTGCCTCAGACCGGTCACATCTGTGGCTACCATATAAAGGAAGCCCAAATCAAATTAAAGTTTTGAGGAGCCCCACATGAAACACAATGTTACTAAGTTTGAAGGTAAAAATGAACCAGTGGATTCTGTTTTGGGAAACTACCTTATTTAGCTAGAACCAGGAAACTATCAAGCGAAAGAAGCCAGCGATACATCAGACACTCAGCCTGATCTCCTTCGGTTTTCACAGGCTGATGAAATTGATTGTAAAATAGTAGACTTTTTTTTTTTTATAACAAAAACGGTTATGTTATTAATATGAACTCAGCAGAGAAACTGCATATAAGACACCAAGTACTCCCATCAGCCGGATTTCTCACCTCCCTTCAGACTAGGGAGGGATATCCTTGCTTACAGTCGAGTTTACAATAAGCTCATTGATACCTACAACCATAGATTTATTGGCTGCCAGGTCCGCCAGCACATTGAGCTCCCTGAGTACATGATAAAATTTAATGCTCTTGAACAATTTGGCCTTAGACCTTATTCTGTTTATCAACCTTACATTTCGCTCATTCTTTCCTTTACATCCACCGTTCAACGCTTGGATGAGTAGCCTGGAGTCTCCAAATACCAAAACCTCTTCCACTCCATTCTTCCGCAATATCTTGAGGCCTTGCTAAAGCCCATAAGCCTCTGCCATATTGTTGGAGTCTTATCCAATGTTCCAGTAGTATTTTGTCTCCACTTTCCCTCCCAGGTTTATGACAACTCCTCCACCTCCCGCTTTCCCCGGATTTCCCTTAGATGCCTCGTCAAAAAATAATTTAAAAATCTTCCTTTCATGAAGCCAATTCTCAAATTGAGATTTGTCCATCCGGACCTCCCAATCTTCCAGTTTTTTAACGATAATGTTGTTTCCAGCCAGCACGTTGAGTTTTTGCATCCAGTTCTTTTCTCCGACAGTCAGTTCTTCTTTATTATTTGGGACTTTTGTTATACTTACTACTTCACCTAGTAAGGCATTAATCTTGGCTACAACTTTCCATGTTGGCTGGCTTTTATTCTGGAATACTCTTTGATTTCTTTCTATCCAAATGCACCTGCATACCAGTTTTGGTAGTTTTAGCCAGCAAGTTGTTACTCCTTTTTTATTATCCAGCTCTCCTTTATACATTTTCTTCCAATTAAGAAAGCACTCATGGATATTTTCTGGCCATTGGATCCCTTTCCCCCCATACTCAGTTACGTCCTCCCAAACCGAGATGGAGTAAGGGCACCTCAGGAATAGATGGTTGATATTTTCAATTTCCTTAGTGTAGAGAGGACATCTAAATGGCCCCATTATCCCCTTTTTCTCCAAGTTCTCACATGTTAGCACTTTCCTATGCATCAACATCCAATTAAACATCTCAATTTTAGGTAGAGTTTTACAATTCCACAGGTAATTCCAGATTGTTGGGTTTATGGGCACGTTGTAAGTCATTGCCAGGATTTGGTATCCCTCTACCGCCGTGTAACTGCCACCTGCTATTCCCTAGCCACGTCTATCCATCTTATTCTTCGCTACAGGAGCAGCACCGGCCAAATGATTTAGTAACAGGTTTTTTTCCAGCATTAATTCTTCTGGACAGTCTGGTAAAACCCATCCTTTCCAACGATTTGGATATTCCAGCTCCCACTCCGATATATCCCATATCGTTTTATAGCCCAGCTCACTCATCCAATTGTGCAGACGAGGAAGATTTAGCGGCGGCTTCCCTTGGATCGCGTCCTGCCATATACTAATTATTTTTCCATTGCTCGGTATCCAGAAAAGATTCTCAATGAACTGAGGCAGCGATTTTTTGTAGAGATTGAAGATCGACATCCCTTTCTTCTTCACGCTGTCCCCTTCCAGACACCGAAGTCTCGTCCCGGGGAAATATTTATTTTTGATCACACTGCTGCACCAGGACGGTTTTGGAGCTATCACATTCTAGAGCAATTTGGCCCCCATGGCCTGATTTTGGATTCTAAGATCTCTGATTCCTAACCTACCCTGCTATTTGGGTAATTTGATTGTTCTTCAGCTTACCAGGGAAAACTTTTTGCCTCCATCATTGTTCCCACCTTGCCAAAGAAATGATCTTACCAAGCTTTCAATCTGATTTATGACTTTGATAGGTGCAAGAAGAAGGGAGCATTAGTAGAGCAGGAAGTTGTTCAGGATAGCTTTTATTAATACTACCCTCTCGGCTAGATTTAACCAGACAGTCCCCCATCATGATATTTTTTTCTTGATTTTATCCACTATAGGGCTCCAGGCTGAGCTTTTAGTTTGAGCTTGAAGATAGGGACCCCTAGGTACCTGAAGGAATCCCAGCTAACGACTCCGACCATGTTTAGAGCCCGAGAGATTGTTAACATTTCCTTGGGATTTATATTCCATCCAAAGATTTGGCTCTTGCCAAAATTTATTTTGCTTCCGGAGGCTTGGCAGTAACGGTTCAGTTCCAGCTTGAATCGGCAGGCTATAATCGGACTAGCTCCTCCAAGCAAGATTGTGTCATCCGTGAATTGTGCATGGTTGATATCCTTTGTCCCTCTAGCCATCCTTATGCCCATTAGATCTTGACCTTTCCTGGCATGTTCCAGCTGAAAACTTAGCACTGATGCCTGGATGGCATACAGCAGAGGAGAGAGCGGGCATCCTTGCCTCAGACCTCTCGAAGCTTGGAAGAAAGGGGCAGCTCTTCCATTGACGAGTGGAGCTATCCATGGCTTGATGATACAAGCCTTGACCCAAGCTACAAATTCAGAGGTGAAACCGAACCTTAGCATTACTCTGTCAAAAGCGTTAGCTAAATCAAGCTTTACCACCATTCCCTTATCTCCATTCTTGAGGCTTGAGTGAATTGCCTCTTGTACTAAAATGATATTGTCCCATATCTTCCTTCCTTTAACGAAGCCACCTTGATTCTCCGAGATAATGAATGGTAGGATATGTTTTAACCTGGTGGCCATAATTTTTGTTATAATTTTGTATCCAATATGACACTGGGATATTGGCCTGAACCTTTCAAAGGATTTTGCTTCCTTCTCTTTGGGGATGAGAGCCAAAAATGGCGAGTTCGTGCTACCCCCGATATTGCCACATCTCTGAGATTTACAGACCATTTTGAGTAAATCTTTTTTAATGACCTCCCAGCAAATTTTGACAAAATTGACGTTGAACCCATCTGGGCCTGGGGCTCTGTCTTCCTCCATACTGTCGATTGCCTTCTTAACTTCATCCATCATGATTAACTCATTCAGTTTTTTATTGTCATTATTTGTGACCATTCTGGGAATGAGGTTCATAAGTTTGACATCTATAACGACTGGCTAGTCTTTGAACAATTCATTAAAATGCCTGGAAGCTTCAGATTTTATTTCTTCAAATTTGTTGATTACTCTGTCATGAGTTTGGATCTCATTCACGTTGTTATGGTTTTTCCTGGCCTCTGCATGTTTGTGAAAAAACCCAGTGTTCTTATCACCTTCCNTCAAATTTGTTGATTACTCTGTCATGAGTTTGGATCTCATTCACGTTGTTATGGTTTTTCCTGGCCTCTGCATGTTTGTGAAAAAACCCAGTGTTCTTATCCCCTTCCACGAGCCACTTGCATCTAGACTTTTGTCTCCACCATTCATATTCCATTCTGCATGCAGTGTGGAGGTCCAATTGAAGCTTGTTCTCCTTTTGGATGTCATCGAGGCTCACACTACTATTCTCCATGCCGCCCTGATGAAGTTCCAGTGCTAGCGCTGCTTGGTTTTTGGTAAAATTTGGTTTTGGGATCCCTTTGGCCCAACCCTTAAGGGATTTCTTGATCCTTCTCAATTTCTCCTCCCATACATAGAATGGCGACCCTGTGACCGGACAAGACCAAGTTTCTGCCACAATTTTTTAAAACTCAGTTTGATTTTCCCATACTGGATTGAATCTGAACGGGATTGGTCCCAGATTCGTTTCCTTGACCATCTCAAGGAGGATAGGCTTGTGATCCGATCCTCTGAATGGCAGAATTTTTAAAGACAACTTCAGGCCCATTAGGAGAAAGGTGTCCTGGATCAGGAATCGGTCAAGTCTGGCAGCTATATGGCCAGGACCGATCCTCCTGTTAGTCCATGTGTATTTTCCAGATGTGGGCTTTACATCCATGAGGTCCCACTCCATGATAGTCTCATCCACTATTTCTCTGATGGGGTCTCTGATCAATGAGCCCCCTCTTTTTTCATCTTGGCTTAGGATGACATTCATGTCCCCTGCCAGAATTACATTTCCTTGCAAGTTACTTCTTTCCTCCCGGAGGAGGTTCCAACAGTTCTTTTTCTCAACGTAAGAATTAGGAGCATAGATATTGAAGATTCTTACCAGATTGTTGTTGTCAATTTGCCTCAGCAGGGTGAGGATCTAATGGGGGATTTTCTTGATGTCTATAGCCTCATATTCCTTGGCATCCCATAGTGTTCCAATGCCGCCTTAGGCTCCCCTTGAGCTTATTGCGGCGCTGCCCTTTTTTTTCCAGAATTTTTTGCTTACATGGAGGAATGCATCTTCCTCCATCTTGGTTTCCTGGACCAGGAAGATGTCCGGCTGGTGAAGAGAAGTTAGATCTAACATAGCTTCTTCCTTGATATTGCTATCGAGACCTCTGCAGTTCCAGGAAAGAACCCTCATTACTTACTTTTGGAGGAGGTAGGCATCCCTTTCGGGACATGCCCATGCTGGCGGGTATTCCTTGTATTTTTTAGCAGCTTTTCCAAGGTTAACTGGGACCCTTGCAGCTTGTCCTTATCGGTGGCCTGTTCCCGTTCTTCTTTCTTGGTTTTCCTCCCTTTGGTTTTAGTCAATCTCAGAGTAGTGATTTCGATTTCCCCTTCCTCCTCCTCTTCTTCCTCGTTTTTCTCCCGTCTTTCTTCTTCTTCTGTCATTAGAGTTGCTTCTTCTTGCTCTTTTGCTTGATCTAATGGGGCTGATTCAACATCCTTACTATTTTCATTGCTAGATTTCTCTTCCATTCCATTGGATTCATCCCTTATTTCAATAGCTTCTTTGGTTAGTGAAGTTGCCTTAATTATTTCTTGTGTAATGACTTTTGATTCTTTGTTTCCTTCGCCCTTCTTTAGATCCCCTCCGGCTTGATTTTTAGTTTTAGATCTATTCGCCTTATGCCATCCTTCCATCTTTTCGTGCTGGATCTCGGATTTTTTAGGGCAGTTGCGCATGAAATGCCTGTATTCATGGTATCCTCTGCATTTGAAGGGAAGTTGTTCGTAGTCAAGTTTCTGTAAGTGAACCCAGTTTCCCACAGTTAGTTTGATAGCTTCAAGCAGAACAGCTTCAAGGTCTACCTCAACACAGATTCGGGCACAGGCGTATTGGTCCTTTGGACTGGCCATATCAATTTAGTTCCCTAGGGCGTCCCCGATAGCGTGGAGAGATTTAGGGTTCTAGCAATGCATGGGGAGATTTGGAAGTCTGACCCATACTGGCACAACTTTGGGGGTGTCGGCTTCAGGATCGAAGTCTGGGGTCCATCCATTCAGGTAGAGACCTTGTGGCCCCATGAAGTAGGGTCCGTTTCTGAAAATTAATTCTTTATCTTCTTTGGATTCGAGGTCAAACAGGAAGTAGCCCCTTCCGATGACGTAGGACGCAACATTTTTGGAGATCAAAGGCCTCCAGTTTCTTTGGACCCAGCTATCAGTAGTTTTAGGTGAGGGCCAGATCCCAGCGAATTGTCCGATCAGTGCTCTGTCAGCCAGAGAGAGGGCTACCCGAATGGTTTCTTTCGGAGGGAGGGCAACTTATGGCACATCTTCAATGCGTTTAACGAACTTCGGAGGTTCTCCTCGACTAGATATCTTAATTTGATTGGCTATTAACCTATCAAAGGCAGCTAATCGAAGACCTCGCGGTGAACCATCACCTAGCCTAGCCATCTGGCTACACCTTTAGATATCTGGTCCAGCCTCTAAACTCATGAGATCAGGAAGAGGGCAGAAGCCTCAATTTTTAGCAACAAGTCAAACCAGGAGGCAGATCAAGACCCAGGCACCAGTTCTAGGCTACTAGTAACCAGATCCGGCTATCTGGCCAACGACGTCCTTTCTCAAGAGTGGGCTGCGTTCAGGCAGCTACGATCGTGCTCAGCCCCAATACGTCCCAGTGATTCTCCAGGCCGTCATTCCGTCGCTAGCCACTAAAATTTTATGAAAAATAGTGTGACAACATTGGAGGAGGTTCTCTGTAAAATAGTAGACTTAGCAGTAGAAGTAGATGTTAATTCTCGCATAGTAGTTAGCGATTTTTGGACACTTTTCTTTTATGGTTCTAAAACTTTAGAAGGGTCGGGAGCCGACTGTGTCCTGATTGACCCTAGGAAAAACAAACATTTTCTTGCATGTAGGTTAGAGTTTGAATGTACCAGTAACACAATTGAATATGAAGCATTAGTTCAGGGATTAAGAAAGGCAATTGAATTAAAGGCAAAAAATCTGAAAGTGTTTGGAGATTCTGAAGTAATTGTAAAGCAAATTCAAAATCAAATACATTGCATTTCTCCTCATTTAAAAGCTTATCAAAATGAAGTATGGGATTTACTTAAAGGTTTTGATGCATTTAACATTGTATCGATTCCAAGACTTAAGAATGCAGCAGCTGACTTGTTGGCCACCTCAGCTGCGAGGCTTATGCCCTCTAATAATCGATGCTTTGTTGAATTGCTTTTCAGGCCTTCAGTTCCAGACATGATAACCAATCTATGAGTGTTCGATGATGATCAGCAGATTATAGAATGCTCGACAAATGACGAGACTTTCAAAGGGGCAATTATTGATGATGAAGAACATCAAGCCGAGTTTAAATTCAATAACTTCATTCCTAAAGGATTCAGGACTTTAGAACGAATGTTTGACTTAAACGAGAAATTTAGAAGACCAGCGAATGTGAAGACTCATAGCTCATCTCTATAGTTCGAGTTGATTAACTTGGGGACTGAAATGGAGCCTAAATATGTGAGTTTGGGAAAGTGTTGCTCCCTAGGTGAAAGGAATAAGTTTATCAGTCTTTTCAAAAAATACAAAGATGTTTTTGCCTGGACATATGAAGATCTGAAGACATATGACACCAATATTATCCAGCATGTTATCCCCTTCAGATCTGGAATCAAACAGTATCGGCAACCTTTAAGGAAAATGCATCCAAAATTAGAACCTTTAATCTAGAGTGAAGTTAAGAAACTATTGGATGCTATAATGATCTTCAAGGTTAGACACTCGGAATGGGTTTCAAATATGGTACTGGTAAGGAAGAAATCCGAAGAAATCAGGCTATGTGTGGATTTCAGAAACTTAAATCGCGCTTCAGATAAAGACAATTGTCTTGTTCCACCCATGGAGCAGATATTGCAAATGGTTTTTGGTTCTAAACTATTCTCTTTATTAGGTGGATTCTCAAGCTACAATCAAGTATTAGTAGCTAAAGAAGACAGACTTAAAACGACATTCAGAACCAGGTGGGGAAATTTTGCTTACAGGAGGATGCCCTTTGGAATCATAAACGCTGGAGCTACTTTCTAGAGGGCTATGGACATAGCTTTCCGCAGTTTGATTGGCCGCAACGCTATGGTATACCTCGATGACATCACAATATTTTCAAAGAAAAGGGAGGAACACACATTTCATCTAAAGCAGATTTTTGAACGCTGCCGAAAATAAGGTATCTCACTAAACCCCAAGAAGTGCGTGTTTGCCGTTACAGAAGGTAAGTTGTTGGGTCACGTGGTTTCTAAGAAGGGGATCTCCATAGACCCAGAAAGGATCAAAGCCATCGAACAGATTCCCTTACCCCATAATAAAAAGGGCATGCAATCATTTATGGGGACAATAAATTTCGTGCAGAGGTTTGTGCTAGATTTCGCTCAAATTGTTAAACCTTTGTAGCAAATGGTAAAGCAAAGTGTACAATTCAAATGGACTGATGTGGAGAAGAACACATTTAGTAGAATAAAGACAGCTGTCGCGCACGCACCTTCCCTCAAAAGTCCAGATTTTGAGAAAGATTTTATTTTGTACACCTTCACATTTGATGATTCACTAGCAGCTGTGCTTACCCAGAAGGAAGATGGGGGAGATGAGTTCCCCATATCATTTATGAGCACTGGTCTGGAAGGGGCTGAATTGAATTACCTAGTTGTGGATAAACAAGCTTACGCAATGTTCAAAGCGGTGAAACGATTCAGGCCATACATACTAAAGAACCGGACAAAGGTAATCGTTCCACACCCAGCTGTGAGGTCTCTTTTCGTACAAAAGGAGTTAGGAGAAAGAAGAGGCAACTGGGTAACAACTCTATAGGAGTATGACCTCGAATTCAAGCCAGCTTCCATAGTTAAAGGGCAAGGATTGTGCAAACTGATGACTGAAAGTAAAGACAATGAAGAACATGACTGGAAAGACGAAGCTGAGTTACATTTGATGGATGTATGTCCTCTTTTCACAGCTTCGGACTCTTGTATCGAGACCTTGTGCATTACCTTCAGGTGGGATTATTATCGGAACATTGGAATTCTAAGCAAAGAAGAGCATTACGTCTTAAATCAGCCTCATATCAGATTGTTGAAGGAATATTATTCAGAAAGAATTATAATGGAGTTCTTCTTAGATGCTTAGAGAAAGAAGATGCAAAAAGGGTAATGATAGATTTACATGATGGGCCTGCTGGAGGACATTTCTCCGGAGATACTACAACTCATAAAATTCTCAGAGCCGGATACTATTGGCCCACACTGTTCAAAGATGCACATGCCCATGTCAGAAAGTGTGACATCTGCCAAAGGTGTGGTGGAAGACAAGTTAAAGCAGCAGGACCATTAAAGCCTGTTATGATAACAAAACATTTTGAGCAGTGGGGGATGGACATCATTGGAGAGATAAAACCAAATTATTCTTTGCAACACAAATATATTCTGACGGAAACCGACTACTTCACTCGTTGGGTCAAAGCCATTTCGTTGCGTAAAGTAAATGAAGATGTGGTCATGGACTTCTTGCAAGATCATATTATGACCAGGTTTGGAGTTCCAATTTCTTTAGTTTTCGATAATGCTACTTACTTTTCCTCAATTAGATTAACTGCATTTGGTCATGAGAAAGGAATTAAGTTGCATTACTCTGCTAATTACTATCCATAGGGAAATGGCTTGGCTGAATCTACGAACAAGAATCTGATTAGGATTTTAAAAAAGACGGCGATAGAAAATCAGAGGAGTTGGCACTCAGCATTACCAAATGCTCTTTGGGCTGACAAGGTCACCCCCAAGACTGCGTTAGGTGTATCCTCATATACCCTTGTTTATGGAAAAGAGGCCATTCTACCCCCCAATATCATGCTACCCTCTTCCATAATCGCCCAAGAATCTATAGGATCAAATAATGAAGTCTTGCAAATGAGGATACATAATCTTTTGAAGGCAGAAGAGTCTAGATCCAAGGCTAGAGAACATTTTAAACAACAACAAGAAGTAGTAAAGAGATGGTTTGATAAACACAAAGTTGGAACAAAATAATTCGAGGTGGGAGATTTGGTTCTTAAATGGGGCCACCCTCATGATGAAAAAGGAAAACACACAAAATTCCAATAGCTATGGGTAGGCCCTTTCCAGATTGTGGCAAAGCTTGGCCCCTCAACCTATAAATTGTAGGATCTACAGGGGTGGGAAGAGAACTTACCAGTAAATGGTTTAGTTCTCAAACCTTATTTTTCCTGAGTTTTGTTTTGTTCTTTTATCTTGTACATAAATAATTTGATTTGGCTGTTTATTTTGATTTGTTTTATTTCTATTTTGTTGTAGTTTAGATCTTGATTGATTTCAATAAGCAAGAGGCAAACTTTTGGTTGCATGGAGAGTATCAGAATTCTGGAGTAATTAAATTCCTTTAGTGTAACACTGTGTACTATTGTTTTATCTATAAGAATTTCTTCTAGTTTAACAGTTTTCCTAAATGGCTATGAACACATTGAAGTCCTACTTAATCCTTGTAAAATAAACCAGGATCAAAAGGCCTGGAATACTATTTTGAGGCTCCATCCATCTCACATTTAAAATGTCCTAGGGAGTGACAGCAAAAGACCCACAAAAAGGAAGCAAGGTAAACAATATGTTATATATAAATGATCCCATGTCAAGAATTGAAAGCCAAAAGGCAGATAAGAGTCACAAACTCCTATGAAAGCAATAGGTACCAAAACAAAGTACTGAATCATTTAAGTACAAAATTTCCAAAGTTCTTCTCCGTCCGTGAGCTGAAAGTTAATACATATCTCACACAAAAGGACACTATGGATAGAAGAGCCTGAATAAAAAAAATTCAGAAAGAAAGGCATGCAGGAGGACTCATATGCAAAGAACAAAAGTTCAAAACCACAAAAAAGGTGCAAAATGACATGGGAATGAGGAGCAAATGAATATTTCTGTTTACCACATGTCACAATCCTGTGGTGTCCGAGCTGGAAGCTACTTGAAGATAGAAGTAATAAATGAAACTCATCTCCTGGCCTCGAAAGAGTTATCTTGACTTGGAAGCCTTGGTTTCCTTTCTCCTAAATTGGACTATCATCAATGATTAAAAGTACATATATTTTCCATTTGGGAAATCCAGACATCTAGAAGAATTCAACATGTTGGTTTTATTGTCAAACAGTCTGTCACTTAAGGAAGAAATGGTCTAGAGGTCTAGGTTCACTAGGTAGTCACCAATTGTTGCAGCTGCAACTGTTTTCCCAATTTTTTTTTTAATTTTGGACCCTCCTCTTAACTTTTATCTTGCCTAAAATTGTTTGGATCCATGAACTCTATTTTTGTTACCCCTCTGCTACATTTTGGATTGTTTTGAGGTCAACTGTTTTCGTGCTTTTCAGAAAATTGCTTATGTCTGAAACTATTTGAGCTGTGAAATTTGAAGATTGGATTTCAGATGTTGCCCGTTTGATCTGCGATTTCTTTCTTTGATATCGAAAGTCTATTTCATTGTTTTCGCCGATGTTTTGGAGGTGAAACAAGCTTTTTCGTCACTGCCTGGCCGAAAGTCTGTTGGAACTTAACGTTTTAGTTTGGTCGTTTGAAAGTCATTTAACCATGCATCAGAGCCATATTTCCCTTCGGGGCCGCTGTTGCAGAAGCTGAACGATGATTTTTCTGATGGAATGCTTTGACTGTCCAATGCTGTGATGTTATTTTTTTGACTTACTTTGCGCTGTCGGAGGTTGACTGAAGCTTGAGTCGGTGGTTTTTTGACCTTTATGAAGCCGCTGTTTTGGAGATAAAACAAGCTTTTTGGACCACTGTACAACTTTAAGTTTTCCAAGCACGTAATGTTTTCACGATTTTTTCTGCGCCATATCGGAAGGTTTTATAACTTTGATCAAGGTCGGTAGTCTGATTGCCTTCCACCATTGCGGCTCCCGAGTAAACTAAGTGTCTGCCATTGTAACCGCTCCACTCATTGATGTTTTGTTACGGTTTTTGCTATTATGTTTGTTTGTCGCGGAGCCCGTAGTCTTTTCATCTTCCACCTTTGTGGCTACGTACTGCGCTAACCTCCCGACGTTATGTCGCCCTGTTCGCCGACAAAGAGCGTTTCCGCTCGATGCTTTAGTGTTTAGTCTTTTGGACGCCGATAGGCTTAATGGTCCTGCAGAACTCATTGTCCATCTGAAGCCCTCCGTTGCGGATGTTATTTAAACTATCCTCTTGATGTTTTAATAGTTCAAGCTGCCGATAAGGTTTTTCCCACCATTTTGTGAGTTTTTAACCTTTCTTTGGGCGGCGGTGGTTTCTGATTCGTGTTAAGGGTTTTGCAACAAAAGCGCAGTACAGGGCCTCATTTTGTTGATCAATTTTATTGTTAGTGTGGTTGAAGAGATGCAGCCCTAATTATTGTTGAATTTTGTTTTAACTGCAGACTCAGAAGATTCCTCAGATTACTGCTGCTAGGAGACATAGTTGAAGGATAAAGCTGAGAAAAGTTGGCTGAAAAGTAATAAGTAGAGTTCGTTCTGAAATCAACGGGATCTAAGAAAGGACAAATAAAAGACAAGGTAGAATCGATGGCAACAGAAGCCCAGGCTTGGAAAGGGCCCATCAGTTACTAAGCTAGTCCCATTAGATGAAGTATTCATAAGATTAAATCCAAAATGTAACGTATTTCCTAAATCATGAGCACTCACAAAAGGACAAAATTGTGAGATTAAACGGTTTTGGGGAGCCCAAGAGTCATTCATGGGAAGCCCAACAGTTTGGTTCTTTTGGTATAAATATAGAAAATTTAGATAAGCAAAAGGACTTTTTCCCACTTAGATTGGAAGACATATTGTAAGAAGAACGATTTCCTTTTGCAATAAATAATTACAGTTTGCCTGTTGGAGAAAGCTTGGTGGAATGTTCAAATGTTATGCTATGGATTTGTTGAAGAGGAAATATTTTGTTTTCAGCTTTGTGTCCATTAACTGTGAGATCGTTCTAACTCTTTGAACCTATGTTCTTGTATGAGTGATCTCTGGTTTGTTTTAAGAAAACTTCCACTATGAGTAATGAATGTTGTTTGTAGACAATTGGCTATCTGGTTGTTCAAATATCTTTAAATGTTCATGTGTTTGGAAGAAGTTTCAGTTATCTGTGATTTCTTTTTTTATAATACATGCACAAAATACATTACTCATTAATAAGTGATAATCTTGCTCCCTAGGGATAGGTTAGGTAGTTAGTTTTAATTTCTTGTTGTGTGTGTGATAATCTTGCTCCCTAGGGATAACATGCACAACAATCAATCACAAGAGACAATAGACATACAGATTTTCCTCGGGGAAACCATAAAGGAGAAAACCCTGCAAATTGCTCAAAGATAGAATGAGCACCAATAGCAAAAGTAAAACCCGAAAACATAAAGATGATCTTCGACAGCTGATCTCTCTCACGTGTGCCAGCATTTCTTGTCTCACTCATGCGCCCTAGTTGAGTGAGTATGTGTGTGACAAATAGAGAGTCTCACTCTCTATTTATACTAGTTTCATACTTGACAATTACTTACCAGGGCCGACATCTCTAGGAGAGTCTAATAACCCTAGCGCCCCTCAACTGTGGGGACTTTGCCCCCCCTGATCAACAAGGAGGGTTACTCTATGACTTTACATGACTTGTTTACATTACTGATTCTCCCGATAGGAACATCGGGGACTAATCAAATACAATATATGAAATATACAAGTGAATACATTCTGAAGTTACAAATACATCAACAATGCTTAGCGGTTAGGTTTGGACTGCTTGCAGGCATGGCCTGCAACCTGCGATGGTCTGACAGATGACAGAGGGGCTAGCGTGGGGGACTGCACAAACCGGCGTACGTATGGCAGAAGATGGTTGACTGCGGAGGCGGATTTACCTTGGGAGACAAGTTTTAACCCATCTATTATCAGGCAGGAGGTAAAACCTGTTTACTATTGTTTTTTATCTTGTTTTTTTACAGATCTACCTGCTCGTGAACAATGGTTGAGGAGGATCTGTTGGATAATCTTTTGAACACCTGGAAGAGGGGATTTTATGGAATTCGACAGGTGGATGCTTTTCAAATGAGGTGGTTGACATTCAGAAGCCTTGGATGGAGGGTTTCTCTGCTGCTCACCTTTTATTGACAGATGGCGATGGTTTTTCCCCGTTAGAATTGTTACTGTCTTCGCCACGGCCATTTCCGCTGCAAGAAGTTTCATTTTTTTTGAGTGATGGGGGTGTAGCAGGTCACAAGGGGCTGCATTCATTGGTTTGTGGAGGGCGGTTGTGCACTGTTCAAGGGGAAGACATGGTTTTATTGGGGCTGAACACTGAGGAGCACTGGAGGGGTGGTGGTGGTTCACGCTTGTGCAACGAGGGCTCAACGGAGAGGGAGGAACGATTAGGTTTTGTGGGCTGTGCTATAGGAGCGTAGAAGCACAAGGTCTACGTTAGTCCATTGGGGAAGGGTTTTGCAGCAATAGGATCCAGCAGAGAAGAGGATGGAAGATCAAATGGCAAGGTGGCTCGAAAACAAAAGAAAAATTGGATCAAGATGAATTCGGTCATCAACTACACTATTGGGGAGGACATTGGCTGGGAGAGGATTGAACTGATGGCCAAACTCACACTGGTAGGTCGCTTCATGGGTAAAACGGTCTCTATTCGGACAGTGGTTAAATGGGTCAAGGAATGTTGGCAGGCAGAGTTGGGGGTGGTTCTTGAAGTGGAAGGACTTACGCGCGGGTGTTTCGCTTTCAATTTTCAGAGTGAGGAACATTTATTATGGGTATTGAATCAAAATTGGTCCTTTGATCAAACGCCAGTGTTGAAGCGATGATACCCTCTATTTGATGCTAGTAAGGAAAATGTCCCTTTTATATGCAGACGTTGTCATGTGTATGGTCATCCCACAACAAATTGCTCTCTGTCGGTCCAAACTTTGAATGGGCGCTGAAACATCAGTGGGAGCTCCTTGTCCAGGGAAGAGGGGGGGTGTACTGACCCATCGTCTCCACCATCTTCACCTCCTGAACAGGCGACTGTGGCAGTGGAGGGAAGCGAGGCGGAGGAGGATCCTCCAGTGGTGCTACCAGTGGCGAAGGTGGTCAAACAAGTGGGCGATCCTTTCCTGTTTGGGGATCCTCTACTGGGTATCTCCTCTTTTACTCTTTCTCCATCTATCAATTTATTTATAAATCAGTTGAATGTTTCGGGTCTCGACTGGATGGATGGGCTTAAGAATTTGACTCTGTCCTCTCAACTATTAGAGCTCCCTTCACCCACCTCTGTTGCATGTATTGAGGAACCCCCATCAGATTCGGTGCTGGAACCGATTGTGGTCGAAGTTTCTCCCCCTAGTTCCCCCCCTGAATTAACTGATTCAGGATATTTCCTTCATTCTTGTACAAAATGGTCATCCAGGGGGTAGGGGAAAGCCACTATAGAGACACCAAGGGGGAGGGATAGAATTTCCCACCTTGCTAAGGCTCAAACCAAAGCACAAAAGGATTTACTAGATGGAAAACAACTTTCTATTGAAAGGGCGCTTAGAGCAGTGCATGCCTAGAAGAAGCGTAAGAGATGAAGAATATGTCCTTTAATTGTTGGGATATTTTTGGTCCATAGAAAAGATCAGCACTCAGGAGGGTGGTTGATTTAGATCGTCCTGATATCTTGTTGCTTCAAGAAACATTGGGGGCAGAAGAGGTGATTAAAGTTAGGTTGGAAAGTTGCTTTGGTGGCTGGCATTTTGAGACTCTGAACGTGAGAGGACGTTTGGGAGGCTTGGCAATCAGATGGAATGTCAGGAATGTTAAGGTTCTAAATATTTGGGGTATGGAATCAGTTCTAGGTATGACCTTTACAGCCCTGGAACATGTGGATATATTTAATGTTGTTAACATCTATGGCCCTTACCTTAATAGGATCCCGTTCTAGGATAACCTATTTAATAACTCACTTTTGAGGGGCAAATTGGTGATTATCGAGGGAGATTTAAATTTTTCCTTGGGACAGGCTGAGGTATGGGGGGATCATGCGTGTGTCGATTTGTTGACATAATACTTTACTCAGAATTTGGTAGAAAGGAACTAGTTGGATATTGAGCCCATTAAGCTCAAACCCACAAGGAAAAATAAAAGATGTGGGGAAGGGAGAGTGGCCAAGAGACCGGATCATTTTCTGGCGACAGAAATGATTGTGGACATACAACACTTTATCAGACAATGCGTGGGGAAAGGCGGACTCTCTAATCACTATCCTATCTTTCTGGAATTCAAGAATGGTCCCGTTAAACCACCGAGTCCTTTGAAATTCAATAAGACTTGGCTTAAAGATGAGATGTTTCTGGCTCTAATATCCAACAGATGGATTCCCTATGATCCCGGGAACATGAGCACTGCATCTTTTCAGTTTGCAGTCAATATTCAAAATTTGAAGGATGCTATTCAAGATTGGGTGGTGGACAAACAAAAGAGGGAGGACAGTGAACTGAAGTAGACTGAAAAGGAGCTCTCTGGGATCTATGACAAGGTAGGGGTGGTATGATGAATCAGATGGAAAAAGATATGTTGATTCATTTGGATTATTGGGAAGGGAGAAGGATCTCTCTGCTGTTGGATATGGAAGAGACATGGAGATTAAAGAGCAAAGAGATATGGTTGGAATGTGGGGATGACAACACTAAATTATTTCATGCTTATGCCAGAAGGAAGAAGGTAGCCAATACTGTTTGGAGCCTATTAGATGAACATGGTATTGCTCATGATACTTTTGAAGGCATGGCCACTACTAGGGTAGAACTTTTCAAGAGGCTATACAAAGAACCTGTCCAAGCATCTATTGCAGAAGTTATTAGTATTTCTTAGGTGTTCCCTAGGTTTGTGGAAGAGGAAGATAATTTAGCTCCGATGGAGGAAGTCTCTAAGGTGAACTAAAGGTTGTACTGCAAATCTTTTAGAAGGACAAGAGCCCTAGGCCTAATGGCTGGATGACTGAAATTTTCTTGGAACTCTTTGAAACTCTGGGTGGAGATTTACTTAAGGTTGTGGACGACACTAGAATCATTGGGAGGATCCCGGCTAGCTTCAATTCCACTTTTATTGCGTTGATTCCAAAGGTGGATAATCCAGTCTCGCTAAATGACTTCAGACCCTTTTCTATCTGCAATTTTATCTACAAGGTGGTCACTAAGGTGATTGCTAAAAGACTGAAGGAGATTTTGTCGGAACAAATTACTAAAGAACAATTTGTTTTTTTGGAGGGGAGATAGATTCATGAGGCCATTGGGGTAGCCCAGGAAGGCCTACATAGTATGAAAACTAAAAATATCAAGGGTGCTATATTGAAAATTGACATTGCCAAAGCCTATGACAAGGTAAGTTGGATGTATATTCATTTACTACTAACTCATTTGGGGTTTGGTATTGCTTTCATTAGATGGGTAATGAGTTGCATTACTACTGTGTCTTTTTCGGTTCTGATCAACGGTGATGCATCTCCTTTTTTTCATGCAGAGAGAGGGTTGAGATAGGGCTTCCCTCTATCTCCTTTACTTTTCTTGTTGGTGGAAGAGGGACTTAGGAGATCCATCAAGGAGGGTAAAAGACCGGGATCCTTTAGAGGTATTCATATTTCACAGGATTTGTAGCTGACTCATTTGCTTTTTGTGGATGGTGTACTCATCTTATGTTCAGGTTTAGCCAGAGAACTAAATACCCTCTCTGATGTTCTGAAGTTGTTTTCAAAATCCACTGGTATGGAAATAAACTTTGGGAAACCTACTTTGTCCACCCACCTGTTAAGTGAGTGGAGAGACAATAATACTTGACTTTCTTTCCTTTCAGTATAGGAAGTCTAGAGGGAGGACTAAAATACCTCGGGTCCTATCTGAAACCAAATGACTATCAAAAACATGATTGGGTCTGGTTGCTGGACAAGATGGAAAAACGGTTGAAACAGTGGAGCCATAAATGGTTATCTAGAACATGCAGGCTGGTGTTGGTGAAAGTTGTTCTTAAGGCTATTCCAGTTTACTGGATGTGCTTGGCCTAGATTCCAAAATGCATCTTGGAAGAGGCATGCATAACATGTTTTCGTTTCCTCTAGAGTGGTAAGCAGGAAGCGTAGGTTACTCAATGGGTTCGTTGGGAGAGGATAGTTATCCTGAAAGGTTTCGGTGGTTGGGGCCTGGAAAATATATTTTTATTTGCTAAGTCTCTGGCAGCTAAAGGGGGATGGAGACTTTTGAAGGCTGAAAGTTTATGGACTCAGGTCATGTTTCAGAAATATATTGGCCCTGGCTCGGTGGAGGAATGGATCCGGAGCCCAGTGAAATCGCATGTTGGGGGTTTGATTTTTTGGAAAGTAGTGGTAAAATATTTGGATGTCATTGAAGCTAGTCTTGCTTGGCACATCGAGAATGGGAGAACACTTAGAGTCAGGGAGGACCCATGGGTCGGATATATTCAACAACACAGACTGCATGTTGATACGGTGGCAGAGCTGAGACTTAGAGGAATCTTTTTTCTTTCTCAAATTGTGGCACCTTTGCAGGTGAATCGATCGGATCAAACCTGGATACCTGCAAGGGATTTGGGGCTTCCTGAATGAGAAACAAGGGATCTGGAATTGTATATTGGGGCTTTGAACCAAGATCAGTTAAAGCTACGGGATAGGGAAGATGTCCTCATTTGGAATGCAGATCAGAGTGGGAAATATACCCCTAAGGTAGTATATATTAAACTTAGTGCTGTAGGTGCAAATAGGATTGAGGTTTTGTGGTGGAAGACCCTATGGAAGATCAATTGTTCACCTAAAACCAAGCTCTTCATGTGGCGTGTCCTAGAAAACAAGGTGCCCTACTGGGATAATCTACAAAAAAGGAATTTTCAGGGACTAGGTTGGTGTTCTCTTTGCAAAAATGTAGGGTAATCTTTGTTGCACCTTTTTTTGTTGTGCCCATACATAAAAGATGTGTGGAAGGAATGCACCAAGATCTTTAGCATCCAATGCAGTTGGGAGGGGCTATCCATTTTGCAGGCGTGGAAAAGCTGGAGAAGATCTGTTTCTCTGGAATCAATGACAGCAGTCCCCTGCTTGTTATTTGGGGAGTGTGGCTAGCTCAAAATAACTTGATTTTTGCAGAACAAGGATGTACTCCAAAAATCACTGCCAATCTTGTTGGAGGTATTCTTTTTGCATTCCCACAACATATTAGAGTTAAAAATCAGAGGGATGTTTTGGAGGTGGAAATTGATAGAACGGTTCCGTGGGGTTTTTTTGATGGAGCGAGACAAGAGAATCGTTGTGGGGGTGGAGCTATTCTCTTCCTTAGGGAGGAACACTCTTTTGAATTAATGATGGGGTTAGGGGAAGGTAGAAACAATTATGCTGAGCTTCTTAGCTTGCAACTTCTCCTCATCTTTGTAGGAGAGAAAGGGTGTATAACTCTTAATGTATGTGGTGACTCGGTGAATGTGGTTAACTGGATCAAGGGGACTCAAATGTGCAGAAATCTGAGACTTGCCAAAATTTTATCTTCTATTATAGTTGTTTTAGACTCTTATGATACTTTTTCATGTAGACATGTCTACACAGAGAATAACAAGGAGGCGAACAAGGCCTCGAAGGAGGGTCTACTATTGATGTTGGGTCAATGGAAAATCCGAGAACTGGTTGATGGTATGGCTCATGAGTATTATCATAGACCCTTTATTGAAGGGGTTGCACAGCTGTGACACTTTTTTAGACTCTGGTTTTTTTCTCAGTGGATGCTTTATACTTACTATTTGCAACTATGGACATACAAATGATCTTTGGCACTGCTGGTTTTATTTTTCTGATATGCTAAAAATATTTTGAATAATTATATGATTACAATGGAGGCATATCTCAGAAATGCTTCTGAATTTACATGTAAACATTACAGGTTTTGATTGTGGAACTTTGTTTTGGCAGGTATTGGACACTCGTCCCTCTTTGTTTGTTTGGACCTATATGGTTTACTGAATACACAATGCTGTGTATCTACAAAATGTATTTTTGTTCTCGAAAGATTAAATGAAATTATGTTTTTTTTCCCAGGAAAAAATAAGTTTTTAATTTGACTTATTGTGGTTGTTTATTTTTATTTTCATGTGCATGGATCTTATAAAAATGAATATTAACTTTCTAATCAATAAAAATGAACAAAATTTTAAATTGAAGTAAGAAAAAAACTTTATGGTTGAATCTAACTATGCATTTATTAGATGTTCATATTCACTCTAACCTTATAGGCCTAGACAGATATAGTACAACCCCAATGAATAAAAAAGGTATAATAAAGTATATTCCTAATTAGTAAGGCACCTGTTCTAAATCACCTTTTATTACAAGCATATAAACCAGAAAGGCATGTTAATTCACATTTGTTGACCTTTATCGCCTCTTCTTGTAAGCATATGCATTGTGCCTATGGAGGTTGACACTAATTGGCTTATTGTATTATAGGTTTTTAATCCACTTATTGTGGTTGTATTTTTTTTAATTTTCATTTGTATGGATCTCATGTTTTTAATTTAATTTATTGGCATTAATTACACATCTCATTTACTTAGTGATAGCTACACCTTTTCCAAGCACTAAATATTAACCTTCTAATAAATAAAAATGAACAATTCATTAGAGTCTTATTTTGAATGTAAGTCAGGAGACTTCATGGTTAAATCTAATTATGTATTTATTAGATGTTCATATTCACTCTAACCTTATAAGCCTAGGCTGGTCATATGTGTAATAAGTTACGACTTCAATGACTCAGGAAAGTATAATCAAGTATATTCCTAATTACTAAGGCACATGCTCTAAATCACCTTTTTCTTACAAGCATATAAACAAGAAAGGCATGTTAATTAACATTTGTCAACCTTTATCACCTAGCTTGCAAGCATATGCATAGTGCCTTTGGAGGTTGACACTAGCCATATGTATAGGAAGATACACTTCTAATGACTTGGAAAGGTATAGTCCCAATGACATGAGATCACCTTTTCTTGCAAGCATATAAATAGGAAAGGATTATTGATTCATGGGTGTGAGACTTTATCTCTTCTTCCAAGCATATAAACAATGCCTTGGAAGCCCATATTATCCACATGTATAATAAGGGACAATCTCAATGGATGAGGAACATCAAGGGTTTGTTCTAGTTTAGCTTATCTTGCAAGCATACAAATAATAGAGGATTGTCAATTCACATCTACGCAACTTTCTAACCTCTTTTTGCAAGTACGTGAAAAGTGTCTTATAAACCAATACTAGCCATATGCATAGTAAGGTACAATAACATAAGAAGGTGTAGTCCCAATGATTTAGAAGCATGTTCTAGATCATATTTTCTTACAAACATATAATAATAAAGGTTTTTCCATTCATATATATAGGCCTTTGTCACCTCTTTTAGCAAGCAGTTCCTTCAAAGATCACATTAACCATTACGTGAAAAGGTACAATCCCATTGACTTGAAAAGGTGCAATCCCAATTGCTAATGGGCATGCTTGAGATCACATTATCTACAAGCATATAAATAACAAGAGAAATAGTTGAATAACATCCAAGTCCCTGCCTATATTCACATAAAACTATAGAATGTTTTTTATAGAAATGAGTAGGAAACTTTATATTAAAAGGGAGGGAAGAAACCCTCATCAATACATAAGTTCATAATACAAAAAGAAGCCTTTGGCCTGAATATTCAATACAACTCGAAACTTTAACTATCTTAAACAAAAAAAGATTGGTTATTCCTAAGCCTAAAATATTCAAACTAAGAACTATAAATCTTGATAAATTGACCTAATAGCAATATATATTAACGTATCATGAGAAACTTACTAGAATTGCAGAGAACCTGGACTTCAAATTTCACTGAGAGATGACGAGAGGTAGATTCCTCATCAGTCTCTTTGTCTTGCAATTTCAGCTGAAGCACTTTCACGACCTCTTCCAACCCTATGATTATGTTTTCTAGCTCAACATTATGAGCTTAATGTTGTTCAAAGATGGTTCCTAGGATAACAAGATAGCATTGCACATCTCCACGCAATGTGACCCAAACTTGACCCTCCTCCTCCGACCAAGCTTCCAATCTCCTGTCTCGGATCCACATATCCTGATGCAGGAGGCACACTTTTCTTTTAAGGTGTATGTGGCTCGCATATAGCCTTCTAAGACCATGTCCTGCATAGTAGGCCTCCTCATCGGCCCAACTATCACTACCTTTCTTGCTATTGAAGAAGAGAGGGCTTGAGCGTAGCAAAGAATTGGCCTGAAGCCAAACCACCACACTGTTCTTTCTCTTGTCAATCTTGGATTAATAGAGAATATATCTCCTATTGTTGACAAAATGCCAAAGACTACAATTTCTAACTTTGCTCCCATGATTGTGCGAATTTATAATCCTAACCCCGTAATGTTGAACGATTACACCCAGGGAAACCCACTCATGAGAAAAGCACCTACTCCTGTGTCCTGATATAGACTTGTCCCAACTACTAAATTCACCACCTTTGGAGATTGTAATCTCATGCATTAGAATAATAATCATCAGAGTTCTCGGCTTGTGAGAAGGACGAGTATCCATGATTTCAACCCCCGACCTTTCCTTTCAAGTTATTTTTCCTCCATTAACAATCATATCTGTGAATGATGAAGAGTATAATATAGTAAGGGATATAAATGCAAAGGGTCCTAGGTATGCATGACAACCTCCATGACTTATCCACTTACCTTTTCATAATAACATGCAAGATGACCATGTGCCAGACCATATGGCCAACTCTTACCTCTTGTCCTAGTCGTGTTTGCTTGTAGAGGAACATGGAACCATGCTTAGTGGGCTTTAACCTTCTTGCCACTTTCGGAAGTAATATAGAGAAATTAGGGAATGGATTCTCGATCAACCTTACCAGTTAGGAATTGAATAGATGCAACTAGTTTGACAAAGGCTTGGTTTGCCAACTTATCTGCCTTCGTGTTATTTTCTCTAAGGATGTGAAATAATTCCTTCTTCTCTATTGTTCCTATATTTGTCCTTATTTTGTCCAGACATCAGTCCATTCTGACATTATTGAACGAACCATTAGAGACTAGGGCACTTATGATGAGCCTTGAGTCTCCAATGATGATAAGCTCCTCGATCCCTGGTTTTTAGTAAGGCCAATATCTTTTCCATATTGTTAGTTTCTTATCCTAAACCCTAGGAGAATGTTGCCTTCGTACTTCCTCCAGGATCCAAAATGACCCCCCTCGCACCTACTGGCCCTACATAAAATTTTAGAGATTAACTATCTATACAGCTAGAATATCCTAAATGACAATGATGAAAAAATTAATATATAGAGAAATGTAATGTATTATAAGTCTAAAAACTTAAAGAAGAAAAAAATGCAATGTATCATAAGTTTTTTTTTAAAGTTGTTAATATATTATTTTCAGATAACATATGATTTTCTTAATAAAAAGAATATTTCAAATTGATCATCAATCTTTATTTTGAAGTTGTATATATATTTTTGTTAGGAGCCCCAAGCAACCCTAATTTTAATTAAGGGGATACATGAATATGACTGAGATATACCAATGAGTTATTTGGAGCATAAAGCTCGGTTTTTCTAAATCAAGTTTCAATGCAAGTGTGCATTATAAAATCCATAACATTAAGCTTCCTTGTTAATCTTTAATATTGGTATGTTTTCAGAGATTGTTGACTTGTTCTTCTTTCTTATTGCTAAAGTGTAGGCAAAATTGTATCCAAGAAGTCACTTAGGCATGGTGGGTGATGCGAACGGGTCATCAACTTGGTGTACAAAATATGGCATGGTGGCTATGGATTGATAGTTCCCTTCCATGTATTTGGGGGGATATATAAATTTGATATTCGAGAGCATAAACATTATCAAAGTATTTGTTAAGAAGTTGTTAACCCAAGAAGAAAACAAAATATAAGATTATTGATTAATTTGCATATTATAATATATTTTTAATGAAGAAATGGAGTTTTCTAGAGAGAATAAATCTACAATAAGTAGTAAGTTTTCAAGTTTCCATCAAATTAATTTTAAAATGCCCAAATACCCAAGGGTAGCCAGGAATGTTGGGTGAAAATAGAGTATAAATAAGAAATTTCCACCTTGGTTTGGGGATGAGATTGTTATTAATAATTTCCAAAACTTTACAATGAGTGTTGTTGGTTTACTATAATATTGGATGGGTATGCTTCAAAGACTTAATATAATAAGTTCAACCATATATATATACCACTATTATCATATCAATAATGTTACCTTAAAAATCTATCTAGACAAACTATTATTATCATATCAATGTTGCTACCTTACAAATATAGGGAGGAATGACATAACCAAGTTGTTGAATTCCATATTACATAATTCCAATAGCCAGAATCATAATCAACCTCAAATTATGTTTCCATAGGAACATAAACATATTTCCAATTATCATCAACAGTAGAAAATGTGACCAGATCAATCGTGACACCAAATGCCATCTCAACTTCTAAGTTTTCCATGATGTGATGACTGGTGAGTTAGATTGAACTTTCAAGCTTCCTTAGCAAAATTATTTGTTGGTATGTCTTTAGAGATTTATTGACTCGTTCTTCTTTCTTATTTTCAACTTGACTTTGTGAGTGAAATCAACTTGGTGTACAAAATATGGCATGGTGGCCAACCCCTAAAAATAACATACCTCTCTATGGTGCCTACCCAAACCATAAGTCAGGCCTTGTTGGCCCTAGGAAAATTTAAGCAGAATTCAACCAAAATTTTGTTTGGAAAGATAAAGAGTCAGGTCGCAAGAAGAGTATGTGATAGAAGAAGAGTTTGCAACAGAAGAGAAGTTCCGACAAAAGCAATTGCGACGGAAATACCGACGACGAGAGCGGCTGCGACAAAAGGAACCATGACAAAAGAAGAGTAGAATAACTGAAAAAGACAGTTCGAATGATCATGGGTAAGGAGTCAATTAGAATAAAGCATGCTTTTGGTAATAAAGCATAATTGTATTTTTGGGTCGTTAGTGCCTATTGTTAGTTGTAATTGAATGTACGAGAATAGAAATGATAGCATGTCGGCTAACAGAAAAGAGTAAGTTGATTAAGATGGGTAGAAGCTTATAAAAGGAAAAACCCAAGTTGTGTGTGGGGTTGGTTCGACATTGGTTAATGTAGTTGATGTTAGTTGGTTAAGTCTCCGTGTCGGTAGAGAAGAGAAGGGAAGAGGGAGTTGTTTAGCTAAAGGATCGATCCAGGCTATGTGCGAATCGATAGAGGGGTGAAGGAGAGATGAAATGCATTGTTCATAAAACTAAGAGCATGAGAGGAGAGAAGTTTGTATGAGTTATAAAGAATACCTAGAGAGGAGTCTGCAAGCTAAGTGCGCAGACAAAAGGTGCTAACATATTTCTCATTCCAGATGAAGAGTACCTTTGTGGTTTTCCCAGATGGGTTTCCACGTTAATTGTTGTCTCTATGTGTCATTGATTAATGTATTTATGTCAATTGCATGTATGTTGTGAATAAGTAGACTTGACTATGTCACAGTGTATCTGTCTATGAATGAATTCATAGATGTACGTGTTGCACTGCTTATTGAATGAATATGTAATAAGGCTATTATATTGAATATTGTAATATGTGTCAACTAGTAAATAGACTGTTATCGTGAATGAATAGCCAAGGAATACTAAGTATCATCCCCAGCTTCAGTTGCATAATATAATAAAGTACTTCACAAGTAGAGATCCCCACATAACTCCAAAAACCTAGTTATGGTAGTTCCCAATAAGATATCTCAGGTGAGACTACATCTATGTCACAAGTGTTGTCGACGAGGTCCTCGTATGTCAGGCCAATATCTTGTACTTTTGTTGCCTGCTAAGGATCTAAACCTGGGTTGATGGGGAAAAAGGCCAACAAATGGTTTCGTTGATGGGAGCATGAATAATTTTGGTGGGGATATGTTGTGGCACCCGACTAAGCTAGAAATTCAAGATTAGGTGGATTTTAAGGCACTAGAGTTTGCACGGGAAGAAAGTGAAGGATATTCGCTGATCCCAACAGAGTGGTTGGAGCGATACCTCTATATAGACATTCATGAGATTTTCTTTTGCGAATCTCCTGTTTTGCTACATGAGTGGTTGTTAAGGCTAGTAACCTAGCGGAGAAACTTTCAAGAGGAAGAACTGATAGAGTGGAGCCCTCAGCTGATTCATCGACTGAAAAGTGTTAACAACCCTATATTTAGAGCTGATGATTTCTCGGTTAACAATATTTTGGAAGGGTACATCACAGAAATTGCAGTCGACACCATAAAATTGTACAGTGAGACAGAAAGAGAATTTTTCCAAGGACCTAGTGGATGGTACTTGACATCTTTAAAGATTTGAATCAAGATGCTTGTAAATGAGAAAGGTATATTGAGAATGGAATATGGCAAACAGAGGTTTGTGCATAAAGACCTGGGATATGTCACAAAAAAAGTGTGAAGAAAATGGAGCAAAGTAAGTTGAGATGTTTCCTGGTGATGATGAGGTTGATCTAAAAAGTGGGTGACTAAAGAGTGGAAGAATATTTTGGTCGGGAAAGAGAAGAAGGACTGCGACGAGAAGAGGAAGTTGTAGTACGACCGGAGGGGAGGACTACCCATTGGCATCGCACTTCAACAAAGGTTCTTATGACGATGAAAAGGATGACCAGCCTATATATGAGAAAGAAGAAGAAGAAGATTTAGATATAGAGTACAAATATGACATACCCACCCTGTTTACATATCCGGAGGTAAGATCTAGAAATTCATCACCAACTAGCCAAAACTTTAATACAACAGTACCAAGAGAAAATATAATGGCTGGGAATGATATAAATTTGGTGATATTTAATGGAAATGGGGTAGAAGACCCTGAGGAACATTGGTTTATATGCAAAGCCATATGGACCGTGTGATAGGTCCAAGATGAAGCCATCAAGAAAGCTCAGCTGATCACAACCCTTAGGGGTCGTGCATTGGAGTGGTACATGAAATTCTCTGTGGTGCCGACAAGAATCCCACAGAAAATATTATATCAAATCCGATTAGAACTAATAGATGCTTTTAGAAAGCCCAAATCTGAGTCTCAATGTATTATAGAGATTAAAGAAATTCAACAATTGTCAATGAAATTTCTTTGGGACTTTTACCAGAGATTTAAGACGGTGACGACCAAAGTAAGTTTCTAGATGTCAGACATTCAACACAAAGAATGGTTTATTACAATGTTGTTACTGCACATCTGAATCCCTTTAACACAACAAAATATTGTATCCTAGACCGAGGCTTTGGAATTGGCAATAAAGTTGGAATCCTCACCAGTTGGAGAAACTGGTACAGGCATGATGCAAATCCAATCGCAACTAGGAAACCTTACAATGTAACTCCAAGATATTAAGAAAGGAAGGAAGTTCAAGAAGAAATTTGGTGTACTAGATGCAGAATAGAGGGGCACCACAAGGACAGTTTCCCGACATATATGAATACTGTTGCATGAGGAGCGCTGAGCCCGATAAATACACAAGGGATGCCTTGGTGTAGAATATGGCAGACTAGATGCCACCGGTCATAAGACTATTTGTAATTACAGAAGATTGTAAGTGCACCGACCAATTTATACTATAATTTTTATCGATCAATAGGCCATGATGAGAAAGACTGTAGAGCATATCAGTTGTTGCGGGAGAAAATAGTTGATACTTATTTAATAAAGAATGATGAACAAATGTAGGATGAGCAAGCTTAGGCTCAATAACCACATGCTTAGTATCCACAGGAACAATATCCACATAATCAATACCCACAACAATAATACCCTCAACCCATGGGGGGGGATTTTAGAGATCGAGGGCAAGGAGGAGGACTTGGTTGAGGGAGAGGCCAAATTATATGTTATAATTGTGGGAAACCTGGACACTTTGTCAAAGACTGCACAAGTCCTACTACGACATGTTTGTACTGTAAATATTTTGATCACATTATCGAAGAATGTCTTTAGTTGATTGTGAGATGGAGACCAAGATTGTAGGAAATCAAAATCCACCGTAGAGTCCCAATCCGAATCCCAATTAGAATATCCAGAAGAACTATGCTGAACTAAAGGAGCCACATATTCTTATTGTGATAAGAGGAGGTGTTGCAATGGGAGAAAATCAAGAAGCAACAAATGGACAACTGCAGGTGCGACCAACAACACAAAAGAAAGCACCATTCGACGTCCAAAAAGAAAAGGAAGTATTCTTGGACGTGTGACAATAATTTGTCGACAAAAATCAAGCATCGACATCTAAAAGGCCAATATTGGAGATGTTTGAAAGATTAGACTACATGTTCCAAAAGAAACCAACGGCAAAGGTTAGTAAATTAAAAGAGTTATTTAAAAGTTGCTTAGAACTAATGCAAGATAAATATGTTGTCGTATAATTGACAACTCTAATAGAAGAACCTTAAGAAGAGGTGCAACCAGAAAGAAGGGTTAATCATGTGGGAACAAGATTGAAGTCTGGTCGCAAACTAAGGATGGCTTCATAAATAGGAGATCATGATATGGACTATATTATTCTGGACTAGGGATATGGTGTCAACATTCTGACTAGACAAACATGGGAAAGTATGCGGAAAACGAGACTCATATGGTCTTTTGTCCAGCTTTGATTAGTGAATCAGTCGAAATTTCTACATGTTGGTCGACTAAATCAGGTGCCTATCGAGATAGAAGGCCTTAACATTTATGCTGAATTTGAAGTAATTGACATTATGGACAATACAAATCCATATCTTGCACTTATAGGGATTGACTGGGCGATTGATAATCATACTATTATCAATTTCAAGAAAATAATCTTAACATTTGAAAATTCAGAGCTATGAGAGGTCGCACCAATTGATCCGCTGGAAGGACAAAGATACGTTCGAGACAGTGAATAATGAAGGACATAGAGATTATCTGGACCAGATTTATAACATTACTTACACAAGGGATGATTATGTGAATCCAACGGCTGATGGAAACCTTAGTTAGCGCAACATTAGTTCCCGTACATCAAATTCTGGAGAAGATTTAGAAAACTGGCAGAATCGATTGCATGAAATGTCGATGAGAAAATGCACAAGAATTGCACGGTCTTTGTGATGGGTAGGTAGTGAGGTAAGTGATCTACCCACATATGAAGGTTTACCTAATCTGGCATGTTTTCTAACAGTACTTGAATCAAAATTCATAGAACATCAATGCTTGTACGCCTTGGAATTTCTATTGAAAACTATGCCTGCTAGATGGTGGGTCGCACATAAACAATCTATCTCATAATGGCCTCAATGTTAGAGGTTGATGGAGATACAATTTGGATAAGAGATTAACTATATTGGTTAAATGTACACATGATTGATTGATCTTGTTAAGCACATTAAATATTGTCATACGACATGGGAAGCATGTCCGTGATAAGAATGGGTCCATCAATTTATACATAATCTGGACATCATACCAAGGAACTGGTACATGTCAGTTGAGTTGCGGCGTGGAATAGTTGAATGGGACGAAATGGCTGCTAATTTCACACATACATTTGAGTTTGTTGCACCGAGAGACGCTCTACAACCCAGTATGAGGGAGATCTTGTAACGTTATGTGGAAGATCTTGTAACGTTTGTCGATATTATGTTGTAACGTTTGTTACTAACAAAATAATAAAAAACAAAATTTTAATTATCCGCCAAAATAAATGTCGGCCACAAAAACAACCTAATATGGGGGAAATGTTGTAATGTTCCTACCTAACAAAACAATAAAAAAGTTAAAAATTTAATTATCTACACAAAAAAAAGTCCAAAAAAATAACACAATACGGGGGAGATGTTGTAATGTTCCTACCTAACAAAATAAAAAAAAATAAAAAGTTGAATTATCCGCAAAAAAAATGTTGGCCTTGTCCTAAAAAACCCATGCTTTAGGAGGGCCTTGCAAATGGTTTTAAAACCATGTGCAAGGCCTCCTAAACAACCCATGGTTTAGGAAGGCCTTGCAAATGGTTTTAATACCATGTGCAAGCCCTCCTAAACAACCCATGGTTTTAGGAGGGCCTTACACATGGTTTTAAAACCATATATGGGGGGGATGTTGTAATGTTCGTTTCTAACAAAATAAAAAATAATAAAAAATATTATATGTCGGCCATAAATAATATTAAATATTAATAATAAAAATATTATATGTCGACCATAAATAATATTAAATATTAATAATAAAAAATTATATGTCGACCTTAAATAAAAAGATGCGTCTTTTGGTTTGAATCAAATCAATAGCTCCTTGAGTGCAATACTTAATAAGAGGTTTGCACCTCGAGATATTTGATCCCTCTCTCCGCTTGATAGAGCCTAGGATTTGATCCCTCTATAAAGCGTCGAGAGGGATCAAATCTCTTGAGGTGCAAACCTCTTCTGAGTATTGCACTCAAGGAGCTATCAACTTTGGTGTGTCCTATATATAGCTATTGATTTGATTCAAACTAAAAGACACATCTTTTTATTTAAGGTCAACATATAATATTTTTATTATTAATATTTAATATTCTTTATGGCCAACATAAAATATTTTTTTTATTTTTTTATTAGGAACTAACATTACGAGATTCGCCCCAGAAATGGTTTTAAAACCATGTGCAAGCCATTCCTAAAACCATGGGCTGTTCAGGAGGCCTTGCACATGGTATTCAAACCATTTGCAAGGACCTCCTAAACCATGTACAATAAAACCATGGGTTGTTTAGGAGGTCTTGCACATGGTTTTAAAACCATGTGCAAGGCCAACAATTTTTTTGCGGATAATTCAATTTTTTATTTTTTATTATTTTGTTAGGTAGGAACATTACAACATCTCCCCCATATTGTGTTGTTTTTCTGACCGACATTTGTTTTGGCGGATAATTAAATTTCTAATTTTTTATTGTTTTGTTAGGTAGGAACATTACAAATCTCCCCCATATTAGGTTGTTTTTGTGGATGACATTTATTTTGGTGAATAATTAATAAGTTATCAGTCACGATATAAGTTATCCCGAGATGTAATCAGCCCTGACGTGCTCCCATGATGGAGATGGTTATCGCATGGTGGTAGACGCAGGTTATCCCTGGATGTAATTAGTCCTGGTGTGCTCCCATGTTGGAGATGGTGAGATATACACCGATCACAAAGACACTTGTTGTGCACCTAGGTGATTCTTGCATCGTGGTAGATGAAGGTTATTCTTGATACATAATGAGTCTTGGTGTGCTCCTATGCTAGTAGAACATAGGTGTTTTGTTGGACATGTGGTGTGAATTTGGGCTACTCACTGTGTGTGACGATGAGATGATATGGATACGACGAGATGACGATAGGAGACACAGGTGATTGAAGTGGCAATTTAATGTACAGTCCTAGGTTGCACCTACTCAAAGGATTGCTCATGGATATGATGAAGACCTAGATGTGGGCTAGGCCTTCATCCAACATGAAACATGGCTAGATTTGTATATACTTCCTATGATGGATTGATCCAACATATGTGACTAACCAATGATCGACAAGATGAGGAATATGGAAACAACGATGATGATTCAACGATGATGACCTGACCATAGTGTTGATTACTATGGAAAGAGAATACCTTCCTTGTTAAGAGGGAGTGTTGTTGTATTTGTAATTTTAGAAGATATTCTATTGTATATTATAATCGTATAATGTTGTACCCCTATCGAATATGTTTCCCCTCTGGTTGAGATGTCATTATTATATATGGTCATTGAGGTATAACCTCTGTTGTAAGTTGGGGTAGTAGTCCCCAAGATGAATATAATAAAATGAATGTTTGAGCCTCCCTAGGTGAATTCAACCCTGCTAGGTTAAGAGGTCTTCCCAATCAAGTTTTAGGTCAGTCACATGATGTGTATAAATAGGGAGGCACCCTCCCTCATTTAGACACACACCCACATTGTCTCAAGTGCACATTAGGAGAGAGAGAGAACAAGGAGGAAAGAGAGAGAGCTCCATAAGATTTCTTATTCTTGGGTTTTTTCATCTTATGATATTGTATTAGTGATGGAACTATTATGAGGAAGTTTGTGGGGTTTTCTCCTTTATGGTTTCCCCGAGGAAAATCTTTGTGTCTTGTGTATCTTAATTATCTTGGATACATTTTTGTACTTGTTATTCTTTTAGATAAAGACCCTAATTGAATTAAAGTAGAAAATATAACATATAGCTATGTATACATACATACATATATATGTATATATTTACATATATACAACATATGTGTGTGTGTGTATAAAGAATTGTTATATAAGTGGGAGAGAACAATATTCAATCATGAGCACCAACTCATCCAGGAGCCAACTTGAGCCACAAGCATCAACCTGTTGATTACAACCATCGACCTATAAAAACTTTGATTTGTATAAGCACCAACTCATAAACTTAAGGAACCAACTTGAACATATGTCTGTCTATTTGCACAAGCTTCGACTTGCAGTCATCAGGAACCAACTTGTTGAAGACTGCGACCTCCAATTGTTCTTTAGTTGCGACTAAATGGAAGCACCAACCCCCAAATTTGTTTACCAGATTCGACTAGAAGGAGGCTCCAACCCCCTAATTTTTTTACCATATACCACTAGAAGGAAACACGAACTCCCTGATTGTTACTAGCTACCACAAGAAGGAAGGTCCAACTCCTTGATTGTTTTACCAGGTGCGGCCGGAAGGAAGATCCAACTCCCTATTCATTGTCCCTTCCTTCCTCCCTGAGAATTTTACCAACACTTACTAGAAGGAAGCTCTGACTCCCTATTACTTTCCCCTTCCTGCCTCCCAGATAAAAAATAGTTGTGTATCAAAATAATTGAAATATGCACTTTACCTTATCTGCAACTGCTACTGTTATAGCTCTTATGGTATGCGTCTTGCCTTAATTATTTGCATCAAAACAACCAGTTGCCTTATGTGCGATGTGTGATAATATCTACGATTTATCCAATATCTGTATTGCACAATCTTCATATATATGCAAACATTGAGTTACTTCTACAATATACGATCTGCATTTCTGCGTTGTCTAGTGTTTTGACTTTCATATATATGCGCTTCTACTTAGTCACTTCTACGATTTTTTTGGCCTACGTCATTTATTGATTAAAAAAATCACACATATTGATTCAAGGTATCCTTCTACTTTGTGTACTTCTTGCTATTCATCCTCTGTTGATCTGCACAATTCGACTCTATTGTATATGTGCTTCTTCTACGATTAACAAGCCATTAATACCCCAAGAAATATGAAGCTTTCCCAAAACAAATTATCTTCTAGTCTTCTCTCTCCAAGCTTACTTACACACATCCATCTCTTTCTTATTTATACTCTTTCTAGTTCAAGAGACATGTCCACTCATTGAAAGTCCTTTTACTTGAATAACACCCCAACTTGTTTTCTTATTGATCAATTTATCTTTTGCGTCAACGTGCAACTTTTCACAATTCCACTTTTGTGGGATTTAGGGCACATATGCTACTGTCTTTGTGGGATTTTCACACACAAGTCCATAGTGGTGTTTACACACATATTAGACTTTCATATTCTTCTTCTAACTTCTTGCATAAGTCCTGTTCCATAGTGGTATTTGTGCACATCCTTGTTTTTCACATTTTGCTTCTAACTTCTTTTTCAAAGTTGTTATCTTCATACATATGTTCCATTTTTAGTGGGATGTTTTCACTCTTCGGGCTTCCAAAATTTTCTCTATGTATTCCTTCAAACTTGATTTGTATGAGGAAGTCTTCATGCACTTAATCCACCTTTGATATTAATGACCACACGAAGGTTCAACATTTTGTCCTTCTACATCAATGACAATACAAAGGTTCAACATTTTGTCCTTTGACATCAATGAAAACACAAGGGTTCAAAAAAGTTCAGCTTTCTATGCCTTTCCTTCTTCAAAATATAAAGACTCAATCAAATTTTGAACAAAGAAATGTTTCCTTTTGTTTTGACCAAAGGAGGAACTTCAACTGGTTAGGAAAAAATTACTGTTTGATTCTTGAAACCAAAATTAATATGCTCTGAATCCAATATCTATTTAATGCACTCTTGGGAAAAAGATCATGGTTGACAAATATATTGGTAAATGGTAGGGTTTGAGTTAAAGACACATGACTACATTTGTAATTTCAATATTTTGTAATGTAGAGGGTTGAGCTATTTCATTTCTTATTTGACAAGTTGATTTCCTAGAGTCAACACCTTTGCCTCCAATTTATCCCTAAATTGTTTTTTCCCTTCTCGTAAGGTAATACACAACTTCACAAATTGTCTCATAAAAGAGAATCACTGATGTTATTTTGTTTGGTGCTCTTGAATAAATGCCAAGCCCATACCTTGATACATGATAACTGTTAATTTTGTAAAATTTTGAATGGGATATGAAATTCTACTTTCTCCATATGAAGTCCAATGAGGTTGAAAAATTGAAACCACTCTTAAACCACTTGAAACAATCTACTCTAAAACAACTTAAAACAATATACTCTCAAACAACCTGAAACAATCTACTCTCAAACAACCTGAAACAATTAACAATAAGGTTAAATATAAAGGATGGAAAAGGAAAGATAAAGGAATTTATGCATGAATTGAATAATTTATGACTATGCAAAAGAATTAATTTATGCAATTAAATATTGGTTGTATTTAGTTGAGAGCATAAGGACGATAGTCTTCTAGGGTTTGGAAAATTCACATAATCATGTTAAGAAGTTTCTTAGTCATGTTGCATTAATTACTTCTGTTTGTATGATAGAACCTTCCAGCTATAAGGGAGCAACCAAATAACATGTATTTCAAGATGACAAGATAGAGGAGTCTGATCTTTGGGAGATAGTTCCAAAGCTCACAATGGTATCAATGACTGATTTTGAGCATGCATTTGTTGATGAAGTCTTCCTTGGGAAAGGGAATTACACTCTCGAAGTTTAAGATGCCAAGGGAGAGACTTGGTCTGGTGGAGAATGCCTTCCTCACATAGAGGGAGTGTTAGTATTTTTCCTTGGTGGCTTTGAATTCCTTCTCCCTTCAGCCTAGGCAAGTAGCTATAGAGATGGAAGATTCGAAGAGAGTGGGTGCACTTGTGAGTATGATCTTCATGAGAGTATTTTGTTTTATGAACCCTTTTTACCTTTTATGTTTTCCATATTTATTCTCTTCCATGACGGGCACACTTTCCTTGGTGCGGAATTTAATGCTAAAGTAGTAGATTGCGTTAATGTTGATGGTTGCACTTGATTCTGGGCACACTACTTCATGGGCATGTTGCATTTATGATGATATCTATAACCTATTGGTTAGGTGGATTAGTGGAGAAGTGATTCCTCTAATTAAATAACAATGTTGGGGTGGCTTTATGAAGGGAATTACCCTTTCTCATATGGGGTGCACTTGTTGATGTTGGCATGGTCAAGTTTAGCGCACCACTTAGGGTTAGTGAATACCTATTATAACTCCCCCGCTCTTCTTAAGAGGACACGAGGGTGCATTAACTTAGCAAGGTCTATTTGAGGTAGAGTGTTAGTGTGTTGTTGTGAGAGAATGTTTGCAACTAGTGTGCTAGTTGTTGTTGTAATTTCGTTCATTAGTAGAGTAATGTCATATTCTTGTTAGAGACTGCACATAGTGTCCTAAATTTCCAGAGAGAAGATTTATGTAGAATAGTTCCTATTTATCTATTTTTTTCAATTAGCTCATAAAATGCAATATATGTACTCATGAATTTACTAAATATTGTGTTAGTAAATTAGATATGAAGTTTTGATAGGTGGTTGCAATACTTTCATCTTATAGCTATAGGTTGTATTTTTTTGAGTGCAAATATGAACCATGAGTTAAAATAATGCTTTATTGTCTACTTGTACCCATACATGACCCCCTTCCACTATAGGGGGAAATGAATAGAGTATGTATTCTGCAAAAACTTAGCCCTAGAATGTTCATGCTACCTTTCATCCCCACAAAAGATACTTGATTGTTTATGTCATGTTATCAATCATGCAACTACCATATGTAAAGCATTTGTGATGAATCCTATCCTCTTACTTTGGATGCAAACTTTAAATGCTTGCAATAACAAGGTATATGTCATGCATTCATGAAAGAATACATTTTTTTCTTTGTTAGAACATTTTTCATTATTTCAATATTATTGCACACTTTTACCATAAAAAGGTGGATGGTAGGACATTGTACGCCATCTTGATTAGTTTCACACCACTAAGAGGATAGTTTCTTTCATTCTAGGTATTTGACCAGAAATCATCCTTAAGCAATTTTATGTTCATAAATTTAGTTGAAAAAATATTCTTTTGCTACTTATTAAAAGTTCCACTTCCAAAAACACAAAACAAAAAATTACTAGTGAGTTCACATTTGAACAAAGGGTATTGAGTATCATGGTGAATAAATAATCAGTCAACATCAACATAATACATTATTCTTTCATTCATGAAAGAATAATCAACATGGTATTGATTATTCTTTCATGCATTCATGAAAGAATACATTTTTTGTCTTCGTTAGAAAATTTTTCATTATGTCAATATTATTGCACACTTTTACCATAAAAACGTGGATGGTAGGACATTGTAGGCCATCTTGATTAGTTTCACACCACCAAGAGGATAGTTTCTTTCATTCTAGGTATTTGACCAGAAATCATCCTTAAGCAATTTTAAGTTCATGAATTCAGTTGAAAAAAGATTATTTTGCTACTTATTGAACGTTCCACTTCCAAAAACACAAAACACAAAATTACTGGCAAGTTCACATTTGAACAAAGGGTATTGATTATCACGGTGAATAAATAATCAGTCAACATCAATAGAAACTACAAAAAAGTCTTTAAGGTTTAAAGTTTAAACATTGTCTCATACATTCAGTGCTATAATTGGGAATAATTATAGTCACCCCTGCAAATTGTACAAGAGCCACAATTAGGGAATTATTTTTGGTAGATAGGAATCTATTAAAGTTGACTTTCCACAATATCAAGTTAGTTATTGAAATTGAGAAAGATGAATTGTTGATGTACTATTTAAGTGTGAGAGAGTTTAGAAGTAAAGAACAAGAGGTTACTTCTGTCCATTTATAAATTTGTGACAGTAGGAAAATGCCCCTTCTGAATTGTTTTCGGATAAACTGAGAGTATATTTTTGATTTTTGATATTATTAATGTTTTTTCATGGAATAAATAGGAGGATAGATGATTTTTCTAAAGGTTTGTGATGCCTGGGTGATGAGAACTTCCATTAATCTATATGAATTTGAAACTGCCGTGAAACGACAAGGGTGAAAAGACTGGTCAATCTACTACTACATGAAGAGTTTCATTGTTTCTTTATGCCAAAGTGAACTTGTTTAGAATACTTCGGTCATTCACCATTTTACTTGGGTATGGATGACCACACAAAACCATTGTTTCTAGCGTTGTGGGGAATATTTGTAATAAGTTGATATGTCAGGTATCAAGTGCATTCACTGAAGGAGTTAGTAGATGAAGACGAGTGTCAATCACATACGTGAAAGGTTGCACCATTCCCAAAATGGTAACACCCAAATACTTCAAGCCATTAAAATAAGTCAAAATAACATTCAAAATATTTTATTCAATGCCTCCATCAGTCTAAGAAGTTGATCCAACTAGCACATCTTTGTGAGATGCATTTTTCTCTTGCCCATTGCCTCTAGATAACTTGTTGAAACAAGAGTGGGAGTTGGCAACTATGAAGGTTTGTATGCTAAAGGATGATTGGTTGGAAAATGGGAGTATGTAGAAAGAGGTTTTGGATGGGTGAGGCAATTGAAAGGAATGATGGGAAAGGATAGGGGTTATTGATCTCTCTGATGTGGGTTGACTAGGTGGGCTATTTATAGTGAAGAGACATAGAGGGATATTCACTAGAGCAATATCTAGAGGGCATATTTTTTCATATTACAAAATCCTTTTATTTTTGTCTTTGTTGACGTTTCCAACCATCCTCATCACCATCATAAAAATATGAGACCTTAGCACATTGTTGGTGGAACTACAAGGACTAACATTCTTATTATCATTAGGAAGGGGGGTATCCTTTTGAATCTCCATGGGTGGTGGATGAGAAGAACATAAATCCATTTTACTAGAATGAATATGTTTGGTTATTTTTCTTCTTGAATTATCTTTAACATGATGATCTAGCCTTGGTATACAAAATTGAAATTCTTCAAATACAAATATCTTATGTGTTGAACAAACAATCTATTTCTATCCAATATCTTAATAAATTGAGAGAGTTTTTGGTTAGATCAACTTCTCCACAAATATGTGGGATTTCCTTGTAGGCCTAGGTATTTAACACCTCAAATATCTCTACTACTTGTTTGACATTAGATTTGTTTTGTAAATCTTTCTCCACTCAAACCTTATGGAGGAAATAAAGGATAACACCCTTTGTTACAATCATTGTTTTCTCCAATTAAACAATGAACCTTGATTTAAAACAAATGGTCCATCCCATACATTGCAATCTTCCCCTATACATGCACAAAAGGGGTCCAAATGATCTAGGGCCTCATCATACTCCAATCCTAGAACCAAAATCCTTTTAAGGTTTAGTGTGGAGAGAATTAATCTTTTCATTATCACTCATTGAATTGATCAAAATAATGTCCTTTTTTTGTTGATCGTGATTTACCAAAGCTTTGTGAAACACTGACATTAATTGATTGAGTTATGGTACAGCATTTAATCGATAATACTTTTCCATTTTCCTAGGTGTGTTAATTTATGATAGTTCTCCATTGGCCTAAGTTTGATTCCCACGGGGATGGTTCCTTAGGACATTGTCTTTGTCATCTAATTTGAGAATACTTAGAGTAACATATCTTGTGAGTGAAAATCCATTAACTTAAATCTCAAATATTGATATTAATATGATACAAATGGACTCCAATAGTGTAATAGAGGGATTGTGGAAAAACAAATTTTCGACTCCAACTAAAAATACAAATAAAGAAAATTACTATTTAAAATAAAATATTGATATTATTTCACATAGTTTTTAATTCTTTCTTTTCACGACTTTGGGGTTGTTTGTAACAACACCATTACATCTTATAAATTGAATTTTTTTGACGTGATGGCCACCGGGGAAGTAATGTTGTTGTATATTTTAAATCTTGATTCTTATGAATGTCACTTTTTCTACTAGGTATTTTCGTAATGATAAATATTAAAAAACTAGGTTTTTAACACATAAGAAATCAAACCTCATATTTATCTTTATGGATTTATTTCTAATTTTGAAGTTAATCATGGATGGTATAATGTTACTAGGTTCAAATTTTCTAACATTTAGAATTCATGTCATCATGGATAACTTACAAATTGCACTAATTTTATATCATTTCTTTCATGTATGTTTCACTTTGGGTTTCTAGATTGATTTGATATTTAATTGTGGAATATTTAGTAAGATGTCAAACAATGGTCATGGAAAGAAAGCATCAAAACAAAGGGATGCATTATCATACTTTTAGAAGCCTCAATCCAAGAATCCATGTTCTCTTTATGGTTCAAACTCTTTTGAGAAACCCATCAACAAGAGAGATGTCAAATATTCTGAGAATGCATCTAATATCCATATAACATATGATAGAATGGGTTCTTCTAGTGATTAAAGTGAGATAGATGCAATTCAACCAGAAATTGCCAATGGAAATGTTGAAGGTTTTTCTTGGAAGGAAACACAAATCATTCACAATCACGAAAGATGAAAAATTTTCAATGGTAGGTAGGGAGACAATTCGAATCGAAATGGGTCTCAAAATTTCCATTTATTGAACCAATATCTTCAACAAATGAGAAATAGGCTTCACAAGAAGTTAAATGCATTGTATGTAGTTGGATACTTGGAAAAGTAGTAAAATTGCAAATGAATTTAGATACAATAGAGAAGTATGCAGGAAAAGTTGTTAAGGAAATTGTAAATGACAAGGAGAAGTCTATTATCAAATGGAAATATTATGAGGAATGTTGACTTGCCAAATATCAAGATGAATATAATTAATAATTAATAAGTAAGAGTAAACTTGAGGAAAGTGGAAGGACCATCACATCTCTATTTCAAAAAACAATGGAAAGAAATTTGTTATCCAAGATGACGCAATTAAGCACCGTATTTCACATCTTATCTAGAGTTCGCCCTATGAAAGATTATCCAAATTACAAAAACTATATATATTTTCTTGAAGTATCAAATTTTCCATCTTCTCACTAGTTTGTAACGAGTGGTTGGGAATGGGCAAGATATGTAGCTCAAGTAGAAAAGGATGATTTGAAAGAGAAGATTGAAAATGCCAAGTTTTTTTCTCTATCTTTGGATGAAGTTACAACTATTGATAATACTTCATGGATATGCATGAATATTTACATGGTTAATTATCATATTAGGAATTAATATCTACTTGGGATTCACAACATGAAGAAGAGTTATAGATCTGGATATATTTATGAACTTGTTATTAATACGTTGAAGGAAATTGGTGGTATAGATGATTTAAAGATCACAAAAAAGTTGGTGTGTGTTGTAGCAGATGGAGCGTCAATTATGCAAGAACAAAGGAATGGAATTTGTGTCAAACTACAACTATTGGCTTCACCATTTAGATTGGTATTCATTTTATGGCTCATAGAATGAATCTTGCATTTAAAATAGTAAGAAAGTTTCCAATGCTTTCAAAAGTTCAAGAACTTGTACATGAGACTCATGCATACTTTTGTCATAGTCGTAAACGATTTACAGAGTTTCAACAATTTGTTGACAGTGTTATGAATGGAAAAAAGCTATTAAAATATGTTGATAGATGATGGATCTCATTGAATGGACCATATCAAAGGCTATTTAGTGATTACCAATCATTGGTAGGGGTGATGTATGAACATCACTTTAGTGTAGACAAAGTTCAATATCTTCTCTTTCGACTAACATTGGCTAAAATTCTTCCTTTTCTTCATGAAATGAATGTTCTTGTGAAAATAGCTCAGAGTCACACAATGTATATTGTAGAATAAATAAATGCAATAAAATTGGCATGCCTTGTATTGCATAATTTTTATATGATGCCATAGTCTTTTACAGGTCCAACATTTAACAATTGGACTACTTTCATTAATATTGAAAATATTGAAAATTATTTGAAGCTTGATGAAAAAGGGAGACTATGTATGGCTGTGTGTGGGTATATCGTTCCCTTTCATTATGTTAGTAAGATGTGACAAACCACCAAAAATTCCATGAGTCAAGAGACCAATTCAATGATATTGTGATTTTAGTGGGACACAACTTGATACAAATTGCACATCATGATCATTAGAGACAAGAGAAAGATTTCCTCGAGATGAATTATTGGAGGCCAAGTCTGTGTTATACCCTCAATATTGGAACATTGAAAAATATATAAACACTTTAAAAGTCGACTCTCTAGCAAAATTGAATATTTTAGTGCACCACTTTGGCAAGAATGTTAAGGTAGCAGGATGAGAGATTGGAGGTATATTAGATTCATAAAAAACAAGTCACTTTCTTTGCTCAAACAATGTCAAATCAATATCACGCTTTGCCGAAACCTATATAATACGGTGCAGTAACCAAATTATGGGCTATTTTAGGTGAAAGTCAATACCTACAAGAAGACATGTCGGAGTATTTCAAATTAGTTGATTTATGTCAAACCATGATTTTGGGATCAGTGGAGGAAGAGAGAATTTTCAGTGCACTATCATTCTTGAAGTAAAAGTTGAGAAACAAGCTTGATAAGAATATAAATACTTGTTTAATATTATATGTAACAAAGTATGACATTACCAATTTTCCATCCAATAGAGCACTATCACTTTGGCGATCAGATTGCAAGAGAAGAAGAGAATACAATATAAAAAAATTCTCCAATGAACTTGATATGGAACATAATGTTTTGGAGGCTCTTAATGATACTTCATCTACAAACGTCCATGTTTAGAGCGTAGAAAATGAGGGTCAACATGAGAATTGGGAATCTGATACATGACAAGACATTATCTAAATCAATATACAGTGGTAGTGTATAACTAATGGATGGAATTTAATAGATAATGTGATTCATGTTAGTTGTTTGACTTCGATGTTCTTCTATTTAAGGAGTAGGTTGGAAAAGTGAAATTCTTGATGACAACAATATTACCATATATAAATTTGAGGTTGCATTTTAGGTAAAATTAGGTTCTACGGTCTATACTTGGTATTAAACATAGTAATATTGGAGCTACATTTCCTTGATGCAAGCCATTTTAAGTTTGATGTTTTTCCAGTTAACTAACACATTTTTTTCTTATATGTGATACGAAATGAAGCTAGGACCTATCTATTCATAGATAGTGTCATATTATTAAAGGTTAAATAATTAATTTAACAAGACTTCTTCTTAGCAAGAAGGGCTCATTCAAAATTCAAAACTCAAGTACATAAAATTGCTTAGATTTCTAGCTTTGTTATCTTGGGCAAATATTAATGGTTTGTTTTTCTTGCATTTGGAACATTTTTCCATGTTTGGAAGTTTGCGTTTTTTTTGGGTTAAATATATTTTTATTTCCTCGATACTTGTCTACGGTTTAAGCCCTTTGTAGTAGGTTGATTGGTTTCATCTGACCTCCATTGATCCATGGGGTTTGGGTTAAGTTAAAGACCTTTGTTAAGTAAAAAAACTTGTGTTCATCTTTTATCATTCTTATTGCTTATTTGAGAAACATAAGGTATTATGCTTAGTATATGGATTTGGTTATGATTTAGGCATTTAATGTTTTCTTGATAATTATTATTGTTCTGTTTAAATATTTGATGGCTTGAGGAAAGATGTTTGTATTTCCTTTCACCTTGTAGCATGACTTAAGTGTCTTCACCATTTAGAATCTACTATGTTTATTTTATATTTTATTTGAAAAGATGTGTTGGTATTTAGAAAGGGAAATGAGACACGAGTTAATAAGTGAAGAGAAAAATGGTTTATTCACTGGCTTACTAGGTTCGTATGCATTCATCGTAGGAGACCTATTTTCAATGAGACTGACACTCCTTTAAAAAAATTATACTTTTGATTTCATGACTAAAAGATCATTACATATATCCTCTATAATTCTAGCTATATTCATAAATTCTTTGATAAACTTTATCCTTTTATCACATAATAATGCTAGAACTCAAGTGGTATTGAACTCTTCCACACCCTTGACTGTAAGGCATGTGAAGCAGAACTTGACAGAATATGTTGAGGTATGTGTTTCTATTTTTCCTTTTGTAAATCATATATAAAAAAGAGCATTGATATTATATGGAAAGTTCGTAAAATACAAAATGGTGTTATATTTCATTTTAATGTTTACGAGAGGTTACTTATTATATTTCTCTTATGCAACTTATTCACTTTGATTGCATGTCGTGCTAGAAAACAAGGACATCCATGCTAAGAAGATGCTAATGTCAATGTGGATGCAATGAAAAACCATCCATTGAATTATTTGATAGCATTGAGATAGAGATTATCAAACCTTCTATTTCAGGTAGTGCTTCAAATAACTATTTTTATTGTAGCTATATTTTTAGATTGAGGAGGATGGTTAGGTCCAACATAATTTGTGAAAAATGACTATACACTAAGTGTAGTAGGATAAATAAGTTTTGCACTCTGATCAAGTGCTCAATTGTAAATTCTAAATATTTATGAAATCATTTCTCCTTTTCATCCCTAAGGAGGTTTAAACTTAGTAACTTACAAGTAGTTGTGACAACAAATTAGCTTGGAAGTTGGATTTTGTTTACAAGGTGTTATAGTGCAAGAGTAAATGACAAATCAAAAGTAAATACAAACTCATCTAGGTAATTTTATTAAGTTAAATTTCAACCAATTTATTAAGATTTAATGTTTTTATAGCTCAATGAAATATTTACCAAGATTTTACAATATTTTTTTATTTCCATGACAGATTCGCCAAAAAAATTACAAGGTTTTATAATTTGGTGAAAGATTTGCCATGATTTTACTTGATTTATAATTCCATGAAATATTCGCTATATATATACATACATATATATAGATATATGTATGTACGTGTATATATATATATA
>LPNX010167478.1:10405-27170 GCA_001517045.1 Pseudotsuga menziesii | reverse complement strand
TTTTGAGGAGGTGGGGTTGCTTTTGGTAGATTGTCGCTGTCCCTCGGTCGAGCTCCGTCCCTCGGTCGAGTGATTGAAAATGACGTTTGGGGCCCGCGCGACCCCTATTTATAATTTTTTTTGAAAAGGTACCTCAACCGAGGTATATACCTCGACCGAGGTCAATACCTCAGTCGAGGTATTTACTAACCCTCGGTCAAGGTTTTAATACCTCGACCGAGGGTTAAGAAATACCTCGACCGAGGGCTGAAAAGAACCTCGATCGAGGGCTTCAAAAAACCTCGGTCGAGGTATTAATACCTCGGTCGAGGGCTTAACAAGCCCTCGACCGAGGTATGTTTTTTTTATTTTGGCAAAATGCGCTTGCCAAAAAGTGTTACCCAGGTCCATGGATTCACCCACTAAAATATGTTTTTCCAAGTAAAGTTATCAGGGAAAGAGTTGATGAACTCTGCATGAACTACGTTTTTCTAAGTATACAATATAGTCTAGAGCAAGTGTAAGTACTTACCTACTCTATAGACAGACACTACTGCTGGCTACTAGCTACCTAGTCATTATAGAGTTGTTAGTGAGAGCATCACTATTAAATATAGATAGAGCTTCTATTTCTTCTTCTGCATTCATGTTCAGTTTCAATATTGACTGCTATCAATCAGCTATTTTGATTTCATGGATTTATCACATCAAATGGAAAGGACATATAGTTTTCAACTTGGACTAAGGAGAGCGTCTAGGGACTGAATACATACACCTATGGGTTCCGCCCCCATTAGTCCAGCCTATCCCTATCATTTTAAGTTACACTTCTGGTTGTTTTGGTCTCCATCCCCATAAGAAAATAAAGCAATTCTTTCTTTAAAATTGCCTTTCTCTATCTAATGTTTTCTATCTATGTTTCGAAAAAGCATGAAATGGAAATGGAACTTAATGCAATGCATCATGGACTAAGATAGTCATAAAGTGGCATGGGACTTATACTTCAGCTAGTAGTTGTATGGACTAAAGCAAGTAGTAGAGCTTATGGACAAAACTATATAGTTATTACACTATAGCTGAAGTTGTAACTTAGGAAAGACGTGAAATGAAAAGGTTTTGAAATCCTGTCCCCTACCAACAAAAAAACATACAGAAATAAATTGTTTACTTAGGGAGTTGATTAGCTCTGTTCATTTGGATAGAGTTGAACAGCTCTTTCCATTTGGACAGAGCTGATCAGCTCTGTCCAAATGGACAAAGTTGATTAGCTCTGTCGACTTTGTCAAAATGGACAGAGCTGTTCAGCTCTGTCCATTTGGACAAAGCTGCAACCTGTGCAATCTTAAATGTCATTTAGAGATGCTACATACTACAGCTACATTAATGGTAACATGAATTAATCATTGCATAACCCACCAAAACCCCCTAAAATATATATTTATATGAAGTTACTTCCCTCCCACAGATTCTCCACACAAAGTACAACTTGGAGATGATTATTAATATCCCATCAAAGGAATGGGAGAAACCTCTTACAATTTTTATATGTCCTGGGTTTAGAGAAGAATCTCCTTTCTATATCATCCCTAGATAAGAAAGGATTCATAGTTTTGTTTGTAGATGGTGAAGCCCTCATGTGGTTGAAAGGAAAGATAATAGATGATGTAATTGTAATTGGAGTTGAATAAGAAGGACTATACAAATTGAAGGGGCACATAGATTGAAATTTCACAACTACTACCATTAGTCCATGTGAACTATGGCATAGAATACTTTCTCATATGACTTACGAAGTATTTCCAATTGTGAGAAAGGTAGTAATGGGTTTACTAGAGATCCATATTGATCATGAAGGAGAGTGAAAAGTATCCGCTCAAGGAAAGAATACCAAGAACCCATTTCCAACTAGTAACAATAAAGTAAAGGGGGTCAACTTAGACATTGTTCACTCAGATGTATGTGGACCAATCTTAGCTACTTCCTTAAGATGGTATGTTTATTATGTCTCCCTTATTGATGACCATTCTTGTAAGATTTGGATTTACTTCTTGAAGAGTAAATATGAGGTATTTGAAAAATTCAAAGAGTTCAAGGGTGTTGTTGAGAATCTCTCTGGAAAGAATATCAATACCTTGAGATCAGAAAATGGAGGAGAATTCACTTCAAATGAATTCAAGTACTTCTGTAAAGAAGCTAGGATTAATATGGATATTACGACACCCTATAATCCCAAACATAATGGAGTGGTAGAAAGGAAGAATAGATCCATCATGGAATTAGTTAAATCCATGATCCATGATCGAGATCTACCTATGCACTTGTGGGTTGAAGCCGGAAGGACCATAGTTAATGTGCAGAACATATTATCCCACAATGCTCTTAGGAACAAGACTCCATAAGAAATGTTTACCGGTGAGAAGCCTAAAGTCAACCACCTGAATATATTTACCTGTCCTATATACTTACATGTTCGCAAGGAGAAAAGATCAAAAATAGACCCTTCAAGTAAGAAGGGAATATTTTTTGTTAGCGTGATCAGTCAAAATATTACCGAGTATACATCCCAAGATACCTTGATATTGAGATTAGAAAAAATGTTACATTGATGAATATGCATATTTCAGAAAATCAAGAAAGAACTATGCAGATGAGGATCATGAAGAGGAGCAGGAAGATCTTAGAATTGCAAAAACCCACATATTACCAATCTGAGATGTTGGAGAAGTGCATGTACCAAAAGATCATAAAATGGAAGAACCCCAAATACCTATGGAGCAAAATTAGGAGATGCTTTCAACAAAAATAATACCATCTTGGGATCATGATATAATTCAAGAGGCGGAAAGGTATGGTCCTCTGAAAAGAAGCAAGAGACCAAGGCTTTACTCCAACTATGTGGCTTTTATGTGCAACCTTGTTGATGAAGAACCTACCTATTTTGAAGAATAAATCAAATAAGAAGGAATGGATGGATTCCATGATTAAAGAATACCAATCTATTGTAAATGATGATTTTTGGGATGTGGTTCCAATACCAAAGGATAAATCGATAGTCTCATTGAAGTGGATTTTCAAGACAAAGCATCAAACAAATGGTAGTATTGAAAAATACAAGGAAAGATTTGTTGCACGAGGATTCTCTCAGAAGGAAGGAATTGATTATGAAGAGACTTTCTCCCAAGTATAAAAATCCACTTCAATCAAAACTATCCTTTCCTTGGTAGCTAAGATGAAATGGAAGTTCCACCGGATGGATGTAAAGACGACCTTTCAAAATGGTGTGATAGAAGAAGTGTACATTAAACAACCACAAGGTTTTGAATCACATGATAAGAAAGACACATGTATGCATATTGAAGAAATAATTATATGGGTTGAATCAAGAACCTAGAGCATGGTATGTAAGAATTGGTGGCTTCCTGATGAGCTTGGGTTTTACCAAAATTAAAGCAGATTCCAACCTTTAATATAAGGGTGTAGATGACGGGATTGTGATATTGTAATTGTATGTGGATGATCTATTTTTGATAAGAGAAGAGAAGCTCATCAACGAATGTAATAATAAACTTGCTACATAATTTTAGAAGAAAGACCTTGGTATGATGCATTACTTCCTAGGTCTCAAAGTATGGTTGTTCCCAAATGATATTTTTCTAAACCAAGGAAAATATGAAATCGAGATCCTAAAAAGATTTAGGATGATGAATTACAAGGAAATGAATAATCATATGGTGACAAAATTGAATATATTAAATAATGAATCCTAAGAGAGAGTCTATGTTAACAGTATATAGATAAATTCTTGTCTCACTGATGTATTTGACAAATACAAGCTTAGATATATGTTTTGTTGTAAATACCTTAAGTTAGTATATGATGGATCCATGAAATGTTCACTTCGTTGAAAAAAAAATTTGATGAGGTACCTAAAGGGTACATTGGATTATGGCCTCAGATATTGTTGATGTAATTGTAACTTCGGAATGTATTCACTTGTTTGTCTTCTGTATTGTACCCCGATGTTCCTATCGGGAGGATAAAAAATGTAATCAAGTCATGTCATACCCCGATGTTCCTATTGGGAGAATCAATAATCTAAACAAGTCATGTAAATTCATAGACGGTAACCTTCCTTATTGATCAAGGGTTAAAGTCCCCACAGTTGTGGGGTACTAGGGTTATTAGACTCTCCTAGAGAATTCGGCCCTGTTGAGTTAATGTCAAGTCAGAAACTAGTATAAATAGAGAGTGAGCCTCTTTATTTATCACACAGTCACTCACACTCAGTTGTAGTGCATAACTGAGAGAGAGAATAAGATGGGACACAAGAGAGAGAGAGACAACTGTTGTCAGGAGATCATCTTTGTATCTTTGGGTTTTAATTTTGGTTATTATTCTATCTCTGAGGAAGTTGTGGGGTTTTCTCCTTTATGGTTTCCATAGGAAAATATTTGTGTTCATTGTCTATTGTGATTTCTTGATGTGCTTGTTATTCTCTTAGATAATATCCTAATATCATATAGCTTAAATGATAAAAATATAACATGGTATCAGAGTTAACCTGAGAAGAAGACACTGTGCAGCTGCTGAATCTAGGGCTTCCTATTTTTTGGATCTCTCTCCATAGATCATCAGCAAAAGGAGGCTAGGATGAATCTCCTCTCTAGGGCACATCTTTCTATCGAAGCAAAATCTGCTTTTGAGGATTTTCAGTCTTTGACCCGACACTACAGTGGGAAATTAAGGCGTTCCACAAAAGTATAATTTTTGAGTGAGCCCAAGCCAAGATTTATCTCCTCCACAAAATCTAGGTTTAGAGATCAAAATTTAATTTTTTAGTTTGGTAGAATTCCTAGAAATTCAAACCCTGATATGCTCCTGAACCAGAAAACCAGCTTTGTAGAAATCCAGCTCGAGATTCAGTTCAGACATCTTAAACTGGTAAGATATAAATCTTTTGTATTTCCATTTGAGGTTCTCTATTAAGATGTCTCATCATACCAAGATTAATGAAAATATTAATGGAGATGACAACTTCCGAGCCTAAAAGTATAGGATCTCCCTGGTCCTGGAAGAAAATGAATTGGACTCCTACATAAGTGAAGAGGTTTCAGTTCTAGAGGGAGATGAGGCTAAGGCCTTACAAAAAAATAAATTGGTCATGGCTAAGAGGATTATTGCTGATTCAATCAAGGATCACCTTATACCTCAGTTGTCCTCCCTAAAGACACCCAAGGATATGTTTGATGCCTTGACCAAGTTATTTGAAGCGAAGAACATAAATCGGAAGATGACTCTGAGAAATCAATTGAAGAATGAAAAGATCCAGAATGTGGAGACTATATAGTCTTACTTTACAAGGGTCTCTCAGATCAAGGAACAACTTGAAGCAGTAGATGAAGATGTAGAGAATGCAGAGATTGTGATGACCACCTTGAATGGTCTCCCTAGAGCATGGGACTCCTTCATTCAAGGGATTTATGCCAGGAAGAAACTAATCAAGTTTAGCAGACTGTGGAAAGAATGCTCACAAGAAGAATCTAGAATAGTAGCTCAAGAAGAAAAGATGGGAAATGAAGATCAAGATCTCATAGTACAATCCAAGAAGAGAAAAACAGACCATCACCAAGGTAATCACTCTCATCCTAGAATATCTAACAAGAATATACCTAAATTCAGATGCTTTGCATGTGATGAAAGAGGACACTATGTAAGAGATTTTCCTAGGAACAAAAATTGCTCTCACAAGAAGAAGGGAAACAAGAAAAGACGTCATGCTAACACTGCAGAGGATGATGAACCTCCCAAGAAGAGAATCAAGCAAGAAAGTGATGATTCTTCAAGTGATGAAGAATATGTTCTAATCTCTACCCTCACGGGAATTGTCTCACATGGAAGCAATGATTGGCTTATAGACAGTGGTACTTCCAAGCACATGGCAGGATTTAAGGAATCCTTTATGAGACTATCACAACATGAATCACCCCATAAGGTGAAACTTGGGGATGACTACCAGTATCCAATAAAAGGTAGTGGTGAATCCTCCTACAAACTAGACTTTGGAAAGTTTATAAAGATGAAGGATGTCCTATTTGTACCAGGACTAAAGAAGAACCTTCTCTCCATCTCTATATTGGATGCAAAAGGCATGAGATTTTCATTTACAGATGGCCAATTCCTCATGTGGCCAAAAGGAAATACTATTGACGATGCAATGGTAATTGGAGAACAAGAGGGAGGATTATACAAATTGAAGGGCCAACCAGAACAAGCTTTGGTTCATGACTCAGTAGAACCAAATCAAATGTGGCGTAGAAGGCTTGCACACGTGCACTACAGGGCACTACCACTTGCAAGAAAAGTTGTTGAAGGTCTTCCAAAAATGCAGGAAAAACATGAAGGTGTATGCAAAGGATGCGAGAAAGGAAAGAACACAAAGAAGACATTTCCAAGTAGCAAGAGCAAGGAAAAAGGAATCTTGGAAATCATCCACTTCGATGTATCTGGTCTAATGTCATCTAGTTCTCTAAGCAGAGATTCAGGGATTGAGAGGGAGTTGAACACTCCATATAATCCACAATAGAATCGGGTTGCAGAAAGAAAGAATAGAACAATCATGGAAGAAGCAAGGGAAATGCTTCATGCTCAAGACCTTCCTATGTATCTATGGGCAAAAACTGCCAGGACAACTATGTATGTACAAAACCATACTCCACATAGACTACTCGAGAAGAAGACACCTGAAGAACTCTTTTCCAGCAAGAAACCATAAGTCATTCATCTCAGAATATTTGGCTATCGAGTGTACATACACATTCCAAAAGAAAAGAGGACAAAGTTAGATCCTTCAGGAAACATGTAACACCCCGATTTTGACCCCGTTGCATTAGATGTATATGATGTATATATTGTAAGTGATCATGGTGTGGAGCTCAAGGCCAAGGCCCCACCATTGATTGGTTATGCTATGTTTTGGATTTAAATTGTCACCGATGGTGTATCGGGGCATGCAGCATAGATATTAAGCTTTGTCATCATGTACATATGCATATTTAATTAAATAACCCAACCAGCTACGATCGCGGCAACTGAATTGAGAAGGGGGCATGATTTTCACAAGGATAAGGGTGTGGGGAAATTTTCAAACCTTGAGCCATGAGGGAAAACCCATGTGTCATCTTCCTTTGCCTTACCCAACCACCTCCATTAAGAATTTATCCTGGTGGTTGAGGCAGTTATTGATTTTGGGAGTGGGGTGGCAAGACTGTCAGTCCATGCCTACACGCACACTCCACCCATAGTTGACTTCACCATGGCAAGGAAAGCCACTGCCATCACTCGCGTGGACATACTACTGCTCTTCCTCCATGACAGTGCAAAAAAACGCTCACGCACTCCCTACTCGCATCTATCCATTGTTTTGTTCATCCACGCACAAGTTGGAATTCTTGTCCATCCTCACGTAGGGATCGTTGGATGTTGTTGCTCATGCACAAGAGCTATCCTGGTGTTACCCACATCATTTTTACTCTACGGATTTGCAAGTGGTGAGGTCGTATCCTTTCCTCATGGGATGCGTGGTGGGTTCTGCGGTGTTACCATCTACACAGCGGACTAGGAGTTGTGCTATTTCATTCCCATTTGCAGCTGTATGCTCTTCTCACAGACTGGTATGGTCGTTTAATTTTCTGTCATTTAAATGTTGAGATTGGAGCTGTGGTTCTTCCTGTGAGTTATAGTGGTTGCTGTTCTTCTCAAGGTCTGTTGTGATTGTTTTGGTTTTCTTTATGTTTGGGGGTCTGGTGCAAGTCTTCCTCACGCACAGACTGTTTGGAGCCATTTTCCCCACATTGTGAGCTGTGCTCATTGTTTATTGTTTTGGGATTGTTGTTTTCCCACGTTCATTGATATGTTTGGGACTGTTGTATTCGCTGGGAGTCGTTTTGGCCACGATAGGGCCAAGAACGACCTAGGAATCGTTTTCCCCTGTTAAGCTGTGACAACTGATTGATTGCAAGTGTGTGATGGTTGGTATTCATACTATGTAGGGATCAGCGATGGGGGCTTGGTTTGCTTGATAAACCTGGTGGCTGGAAACCACACAGATAGGGCTAGAGTGATGGCTTTCTTCTCCACAGCCCCTGAATAGCACTGGAAGGGAATGCAGGGCCTGAGGGACTGTGTAGCAGAGAAGGGACTGATTCCTTGTGTTGGGTGTGTGTGGGTGTCTTAGAAGTCAGGCTAGTTCTGGTGTAGGTGTTCCTAGCTCTGCAATGAGCTCACCAGCTTAGCATTTAGTTTTTCCCAACTCCCGGATGGCCTAGTAAACCCAACTATGTTGGCTTGGCTATGTTTTGTGTATCCTTGGCTATGTGTAATCCTACTAGTTCCCTTATTCCTTGGTAGATCATGCCCAGCTCGGGGGTGGTAGCGTTACTGAGAGATTAAGGAGCATGCTGGCCTATGGTTGGGTGGAATGTTGCAGCGACGTAGCTGGTTGCAGAATGAGTTCTTGATAAGATAAGTAATCTTGTTATTTTACTTCTGCAATCATATTTCTGTTAATGATTATGGTGAACATGTTAAACGAATGCTGTATGAATGTGTGTTGTTTCCGCTGCGTATGATAAACAATGGCATCTATGCATGTTTTAGTTCAAATTGTTTTATTTCAGCATTCTGTTTTAGCATTTTATGGTTTTCACATGTTCATGGGGCTCTTATCCCGGATGGTTAACGCCACGGGGTCGCGTCCTCTTCACCGGTCGAAGGGATGGGGACGTGAAAAAATACTCTGAGAACTTGAAGGCTTACATAATATACTTCCCAGGATTTAAGAAGATCAACATGAGCAGAGATGTAACATTTGATGAAGGCTTGGCTTACATCACGTCCAGAAAAAGACATGTTGAAGACTCTAAAGAATCAGAAGTACCCAGAATCCGTAATACAACTATGAACGAAGAAAATCTAGAAGAAGATCGAGAAATAGAAGAACCTCAGGAACCAGTAGATCCACCTCAAGAGAAGAATCCTCACAAGAGGAAACTTGCATGGGTACAAGAGGTTATCCAAGATGTAGAAATATATGGGGGTCTAGAATAAATGAACAAAGAAAGAAAGAGAACTAGGTCCTACTCCGGATATGTAGCCTTATTATGTGACATCATCGATAAAGAACCTTCCAAATATGAAGAAGCAGCAGAGAATAAAAAATGGAAGGATTCTATGATCGAGGAGTACCATTCGATCATGAAGAATGATGATTGGGATGTTGTCCCAAGACCAGAGGAGAAGTCTGTTGTGACTTCTAAGTGGATTTACAAGATCAAGCATGCTACATATGGTAGCATAGAGAAATATAAAGCAAGATTTGTGGTTCGTGGTTTCTCCCAGAAAGAAGGAATAGATTATGAAGAGACTTTTGCACATGTAGCCAGATACACTTCCATCATGTCAGTACTTGCTATGGCTGCAATCATGAAATGGAAGGTACACCAGATGGATGTCAAGACTTCCTTCTTAAATGGTGTAGTAGAAGAGGAAGTGTATGAGGAGAAACCACTCTGTTTTGAGACACATGACAGGGAGAATCATGTGTGCAAATTGAAGAAATCCCTATACGATTTGAAACAGGAACCCAGGAAATGGTCTGACAGAATTGACAACTTTCTGACTAGCTTGGGCTTTACCAAGAGTAAAACAAATTCCAACCTTTACTACAAGGTTCAAGAAGGGAACCTTGTGATACTCCTAATGTATGTAGATGACCTTCTTTTAACAGGTCCAGATGGGTTGATTGCGGACACAGAGAGGAAGCTGACTGCTGAATTTGAGATGAAGGACTTGGGTATGATGCACTACTTTCTAGGAATGGAGGTGTGGCAGAATGTGGATGGAATCTTGCTAAGACAAGGGAAGTATGCAGTAGAGATCCTAAACAGGTTTGGGATGATGGACTGCAAGGCCATGACCACACCTATGGCATCAAACCTGAAGCTATTGAGTGATGCTTCATCTGAGTCAGTTGATGCTATGATGTATCGTCAGATGATTGGGTCCTTGATGTACCTGACGAATACGAGACCAGATATTTTCTTTGTTGTGAACACATTGAGCCAGTGCCTGAAAGATCCGAGACATGTTCACTTGATTGATGTAAAGCATATTTCGAGGTATTTGAAGGGTACAGTTGATTATGGGGTCAAGTATCAGGTGAATCAAAAGATTAACCTTGAAGGTTTCATGGATTTATATTGGGCAAGCAGTGTCATTGGCAGGAAGAGCACTTTAGGGTGTTGCTTCAGTATGGGATCAGGTATGATCTCGTGGTTTAGCAAGAAGCAATCCTATGTGGCATTGAGCACAGCCAAAGCAGAGTATGTTGCAGCTTGTTTGGCTAGCTATGAGGCAGTGTGGCTTAGGAAGCTACTATATTATTTGTTTGATCTCCAGTTTGATGCTACTTGCATATATTGTGACAACCAGAGTTATGTGTAGTTGTCAGAGAACCCAGTGTTCCATGACAATTCAAAGCATATCGAGATCAAATATCACTATATGAGGGATATGGTTCATAGAGGAGAAATGAAGCTCCAGTATGTTGTGATGGATGAGAAGATAGCTGATGTGTTAACCAAACCATTAGCTAGAGTGAATTTTGAGTACTTTGGGAAGAAGCTTGGTGTTCTCCAGATCGAGGTTCCCTCTAAAGGGAAGTGATGAGTTTGTTATCCTTTTTGACATGGTTGATGTGTTCATCCCATGGTTAAATATAAGTGCAGAGCCATTCTAATGTGACTGATGGATGTGTTCATCCCACATGATCATATATAAGTGGAGATCCTTTCTTACATGGTGGATGTATTCATCCCATGGTAAGATATAATTGTTGATCCTTTCTTACATGGTTGATGTGTTCATCCCATGGTAAGATATAAGTGCCGATCCTTTTTGACATGGTTGATGTGTTCATCCCATGGTTAGATGTGAGTGCTGAGCCTTTTTGACATGGTTGATGTGTTCATCCCATGGTCAGATGTGAGTGCTGAGCCTTTCTTACATGGTTTATGTGTTCATCCCATTGAAAGATATAAGTGTTGAGCCTTTCTGACATGGTTGATGTGTTCATCCCATGGTAAGATATAAGTATTGAGCCTTTCTGACATGGTTGATGTGTTCATCCCATGGTCATATGTGAGTGCTGGGAATGCCTTTCTGACATGGTAGTGGATGTGTTACTCCCATGGTCAGATATAAGTGATGATCCAGCAGTGATGATGAACCAGTGATGATCCATCAGTGATTGCACCGAGAGGCGCTCTACAGCCCAGTATGGGGGAGATCTTGTAACGTGATGTAACGTTACTAACATGTCGGCAAAAAAATTAGTGAAAGTGAATATTATGAGACAGATATTGTAACGTGATGTAACATTACTAGCATGTCGGCAAAAAATAATAGTGAAAGTGAATATTATGGGAGAGATCTTGTAACATGATGTAACGTTACTAACATGTCGGCAAAAAATAATAGTGAAAGTGAATATTATGGGAGAGATCTTGTAACGTGATGTAACGCATGTAACATGTCGGCAAAAAATAATAGTGAAAGTGAATATTAGTGAATATTATGGGAGAGATCTTGCTGTTAAAATTTAAATTATAATGGATTCTGATCAGCATAATCAGGATGGGCCTACAAAGCCAATGAACAGCTGCAATAGCAGTGAGATCATCAAGTCCGATCAAGAAAGTAAATATATTCAAGAAGTTAAAGAAAATCCTAAGCGGAAGTCCCGGAAAGGTTCTTTGAAGGCTGCGGAAAGGAATTTATGTCGAATCAAGTTTTTCAGATCAATTTCACCGGTAAAAATTATGTGCAGGTGTCGATATTTATACGCTCAAACTATGCTCAGCTGCAGTTGTGCTCACGTCGACACTACTTCCTTGATTTCACCAGAATCGGGCGGCCGGACTCGTCGGGTTCACTTCCCTCAAATATATCTAACACCGACAGCGGTAGCAGAAGACCCAAAAAGGAGCATCTGCACCGGCTTATCAAAATGACGTAGAGTAAATCACATTCAAATGATGATCAATATTTTGTAAATGATCAAGACGAGGAGCTCATGGTGATTAGCACAAAAGTGATCAGTAACAGCATCGGCATGGCCTTCGGTATCCCACAGAATAACAGTGTGAATAATAATAATGGTAATTTTAGTTGGATAAGCATAGTGCCAATCAATGAAGAAATCCCCTATTACTTCCTTGGCTCCTTCAAGAAGAAATGGTCCACTCCCCTTCCCCACAGTGCCAGCTCTTCTACTACTTCAACTGCAATTTGATTCCTGCATACATATATGCATATGTATATCTTCATGAGTATTTTGTATATTCGCTACTGTTTTGTGTCCTCTTTGGTAGAGGATTGTTGAATTCCCTAATGCTTATGGACTTCCAATTTTAAGCATTCTATTTATAAAATTATTTTATTCTCCACTTATAAACTAATAATAATAATATATAAACAATTGATTTATGTTTACTCAAAAAAATAGGATACAATATTCATTTCAATGACTTGATATTAATAGTTGTGAATTCTTTAAATGTTAATATAAAAACTGTATTTTTGTAAATATAACTTAAAAATTAACCTAAATCCTACCTTAAAATAAAGAGTGTAGACTAATGTCAGGCAGTCGATTTCTACAAATTTGTTTGTAGATAAAGGGTGCCGAATCGAAAGTCTTCAAATAGACATCTGCAGCTCTTAAGCAGGTAGCCACGAAAGCTATTGTTGAATGAATGAAGTTCTAATACACGAAGTCTTCGAATAGGAATTGGCTTCTCTTAAGCTGGCAGCAATCAAAGTTACTATTCATGAACTTTGAATTTCAGACACGATGGATAATACAACAACATTCTTGATCTCTTTCTTGGCATTGATATCCATTTTACTCTTCCTATTTTGTCGATCCTATGCTCTTGGATGTAAAATAATTTTGAACTGCATTGAGAGAAACTAGATGCAATGCAATGCTATCCACTTACTGAGCAGATCCACTAACACACACAAGTGGGTTGTCAGTACTGTGCATTGGATATTGATATATAATTTAGTTCTTATGAGTTTTCAGATGATTAAATATTGATTAACTATGCATACTATTCCAACAAAGAAAACACAGTTACTATAATGACAATGACAAGATAAAATAAAGTGGGAAATAACCAAAAAAAAAAAAATCACACTTGAGGCTGTCAAACCTGAATCGGTCATGGACATCTCACACGGCAAGCTCAAATACAGCGCATGCAATACGAAATAACCCACAACAGGTTTCTTATGCATTAATTATCTTCGTAATTGAAGTTACGACGCTTTCAACCTTGGAGGTCTTTTCGTCTTAAAGCAATTTAAACTTGAAAATCAAAAGACTATATATTATTTTCGAATACATATTAAATTTATATTTTAATTTAAAATTAAATTAAAATATAATTATAATTTATATTTATTTTTTAAATTTAAATTTAAATTAATATTTATATTAAATTTATTTATTTTTGTCCTAAATTTAAATATTAAGCAAGAGAAGCAACTTGCCATGGAAATGAAAATTAGACATCTCAGTTGTACGCAAATCCCTTTAATTCCTACACAGACATTGAAAAAATTAATTGTTTCCTACAAAGACATTGAAAAAAATTAATTACACATTTCACTATTGAGAATGATTGGTACAAGAATCACTCTAATTCTCCAGTGGATTTGATCAGTCTAATGGCAGTAGCTTATTATTTTAATTGATTATTTAACAGTTATTATTCCAACACAGAACCTAAAGATTGTAAGCTTACATGGATATATTCCCTTGGCACATGTAATACCAATGGAAAATTTGACGCCATGTAATTATCCACAAAAATATGTTGGCCTTGAAGATGGTTTTAAAACCATGTGAAAGGCCTCCTAAACAACCATGCAAGGCTTCTTAAACAACCCATGGTATGAATTTGTTAATTTTTTTAACCAAATTTCAATTAAAAAAAGAAAATAAAAAATAAACTACTCCAAAAAAAATTATAAAATTTCAAAAAATATATTATTTCAAACACTAATCAATACCTCCATTTTCCAATATTGTTTTTCCATGAGCATTGTACCATCCATCCATGAATCATAATGAAACAAAATTAAGATATGCTCAAATTCTTGATTCATTATTATACTTTAAAATTTCTAAAAAAACTATAGTTGTACTTTAAAGTCTTTGTGGTCGGATGAGCGAATTTCTAACCATGTTTGGATCAAGTGAAAATGGTGAAGAGCATCTCAATATCTCCCACCATGCTAAAACTCAGTTAGGTGCTGAATAAAGCTACTACATTTCCTTAGAAATGAATTTGCTACATGCTGAGCAAGGAGAACACTGTTCTGAATGCAAAGGTAATGAATCTAAAGTCAATTCCAACCAGCTAAAGAACTTGCCAACTCTCACAAGAACCATGTGAGAGTTGCAATTGAGTTGAATTAGCTGCTCCTCACGCATCGTTGATAGGAATATCATACTCAAGATCATCCTCATAGTTATATCTATGTTTTCAACTTAACCAAATCCTAGGCTCTATCAATCGCCAAGATAGTAGTTGATAGGAATATCATACATTCACATAATCCTCATAATTATATCTATATTTTCAAGTTAACATGTTCCTTACAATGTTGATCAAACTCCACTTTTGTGTCACCGCCCACGGCTGAAACCAGCCTAGATCCAAATCCTAGGCTCTATCAAGCACCGAGAGGGATCAAATCTCCCGAGGTGCAAACCTCTTCTCAGGTATTGCACTCAAGGAGCTTCTCGAGGAGAGGTTTGCACCTCGGGAGATTTGATCCCTCTCGGCACTTGATAGAGCCTAGGATTTGGATCTAGGCTGGTGATAATCCAATGATGATCCAAATTTGATGATGATCTAGTGATGATCCAGACGATCCAGACTTGATGATGGTAGAATTGATGATAGTGGACTTGATGATGATCTAGACTTGATGATGATCTAGTGATGATGATCCAGTGATGATGATCCAGTGACGAAGAATTGTGCTGATCAAGTGTGTCGAGAGAATACCTTCCTAGTTAAGAGGGAGTGTTGATGTAATTGTAACTTTGGAATGTATTCACTTGTATGTCTTATGTATTGTACCTCGATGTTCCTATCGGGAGGATCAATAATGTAATCAATTCATTTCATACCACGATGTTCCTATCGGGAGAATCAATAATGTAAACAAGTCATGTAAAGTCATAGAGGGTAACCTTCCTTATTGATCAAGGGTTAAAGTCCCCATAGTTATGGGGCACTAGGGTTATTAGACTCTCCTACAGAAGTCATTCCTAGTGAGTTAATGTCAAGTCAGAAACTAGTATAAATAGAGAGTGAGCCTTTCTATTTATCACACAGTCACTCATACTCAGTTGTAGCGGACAACTGAGAGAGAGAAGAAGATGGGACAAGAGAGAGAGAGACAACTGCTGTAGGGAGATCATCTTTGTATCTTTGGGTTTTACTTTTGGTGCTTATTCTATATCTAAGGAAGTTGTGGGGTTTTCACCTTTATGGTTTCCCCGAGGAAAATCCTTGTGTTCATTGTCTATTGTGATTGATTGTTGTGCTTGTTATTCTCTTAGATAAGATCCTAATATCATATAGCTTAAATGATTAAAATCTAATAGATATGCAGTTGATAGTGGGTTCGGATTGTATGACTATACCGATTTAGATTGGTAAGGAAGTGTTAAAGATAGAAAGAGCACTTCGATACATTGTTTCAGTTTGGTATCAGGTGTGATCTCATGGATTAGTAGAAAGAATCTTGGTGTTTCTCTCAGTACAACTGACATTGAATATATTGCAGCATGTTTATCCTATAGCGAAGCAGTAGGACTTCACAAGTTGTTGGCAGGTTTGTTTTATGCCAAGATGGATGCAACTGATATTTACTACGATAACTAGAGTTGCATCAAGCTGGCACATAAACTAATGTTTCATGATAATTCAAAGCATATTGAAATCAAGTATTGCTACATCTAGGATATGGTGCAGAGAGGAGCTATAAATATTCAGTATGTTCCTACATAGGAACAAGTATTTGATGTGTTCACTAAGCCTCTATCATGTATAAAGTTTAAATACTTTCGAGACAACCTTGGTGTATTATGAAAGGACCTCCCTTGAAATAAAGAGGGATGATGATATTGTTGTTGATGGCGTGTTTTCTTCTAGAGAGTGGTGATATATTATCCTAGTATTGGTATGTAAGCATTAGGAGGACATGACCTATTTGATCCTATAGCAGATCAAAATGTCTCACTAGGCTTGTTTGGTCCAAAAGGATTGGTAAGTCAAACAGTTCTTTGAGACCCAAGTAGATCGATATGTCTGGTTAGGCTTGGTTGGTTCGAATGGATTAGTAAGTTAGAAAAGTCTAGTTGGGTCTAACGAAGTGCCTACCATAGAGCTCCTATAGATGACCACCATGTTCCAACATTCATTTTTTGATGGGGATATTCCAGCATTCTTATGCTGATGGTGTTCTAACATTCATTTGATAATGATGATGATGTTCCATCATTCACATGCTAATGGTGTTCCAACAATCATTTGATGATAATGATGATGATGTTCCAGCATTTTTTCATGCTGAGGGTGTTCCAGCATTCATTTGTTATTGATGATGACATTCCATCATTTTCATCTTGAGGGTGTTCCAGCGT
>LPNX010167457.1:0-25195 GCA_001517045.1 Pseudotsuga menziesii | reverse complement strand
CATGCAACAAATTCCTTTGGTGCAAATTATCAACATATAGCATACAGCTCTTGGTGATCAACCTCCTCAGTAAAAATTAGAAAGCAGGTTACTTGGTGAACAATCTCCTCGGTAAAAATTACAAAGCAGGTTACTTGGTGATCAACCTCCTCAGTAAAAATTACAAAGAAGGATAATTGTTAGAAGAAGAACATGCCTTTTCTTGATCACTACTAGAAGAGTAAGAGAAGAACAAAGCCCATCTCAATTTCCTTTACAAAGTCACGAGGAAATTTAGGTTTTCAGAAGAGGATCTCTTCGGTAAAAGCATATATAGGGAATCCCTGTGTTGCCACCCTAATCAATGGTATGTGATCTACTAGCTAATTTATTTGTGTTGTCAAGAGGAACTAGGCATTGCAGTCAACTTTCACCAACTGTGGAGCATATACCTGTGGCCACCGTGAGACAGTTTGCTTCATGAAATTTGTATTCAATTTGCTTCATAGTTGTTTTTGCTAGTGGTCCAATTTGCTTTGTATTTGTTTTTGCAAAGCAACCTGTGGGAGAGTTGAAACCATGATATTGTTAGTAGCTACCTAGGAATTATTGAATTTTTTTTACAGGCCACCATTGACTGGAAATGTCATAAGATAGGATAGTTTAATTTTTTAATATCCAACTAATGGCCAAAAGAAATCTCAATAGGACATGGAACTAAAGACTGATACCAATCTATAGGGGTGATGAAAAAATAGAATCGTAATTGTATAATTTCCATGTAACAATACCTTCAGCAGTCTAGTTATATGGTTGTTAAGGCATATGTTGGTTGCCTGGCAATTCAAGACTTCAAATTAATAAAGCCTCCTCATTGACAGCAGTCTCTCATCATCTAATTATAAAGAGGATGTACATATATTTTATGTTAATATATGTCAACTGGTATTTGGGAACCTCTATCCTTAATATTCCAGCAAACTCGTAGCTCATGTTTTTTTAAAGAGCTTGTGAGTAGGTAGTTCACTATTTTCTTTGACTGGAATTATATTCTTAAAATTCTTAGATTGACTTCTTAGATTGCAAGATTCTTGCTTGGACTGGGTTAAAGAAGTCTTTCTCTGGAATGACCACCTGTTGATTTAGTTAATAAGACTAATGGTGATTTAGACATTAAGTTGCAGATAAGGGCTTATCTTGTAATCACCACCTGGTTGTTGTTATCAGATTTTGATGTAAGAGTATCTATCAACACAGGGTATGATAGGAATTGTAGGGAAGGAAATCATGACAAACAATGTAAATTGAATGATGGTGGGATAATTGACATGTTTCAGTGATTCTCCAGCTTGTATAGGTATTAAACAACCTAGACATTACTCACAGGAGAACATTCATGTCAATTCACAGGAGTCCTGTGAATATATAGGGAGCTCTCTATTGCCAAAATTCACCATTTGTCGAAAATATTGTTACAAGAGACATGGACCTCAAGAAACCCTTAACTGCAGTGATGCTGGTATTCACAATCTCTCTTGTGGTAATGCTAAGGGGAAATTGATGAAATATCCAATTATAACGCCAAGGATAAATTGATGAAATATCCAATCTGAAATAATTTCTTTCTTTAGATGAAACTAGACTACCTTGTTGCTAGGTTACCATAGACAATATTGGTGAGCTTGGGTACCCTCTATGTCACAGGGTTTGCCTATGTAACGTAATTTTTGAACAAAACACCCTAAAATTTTTAAAGAGACCATGGTATTGAGCTGGGAGGTCGTAAATGGCCATGGGAAAGCCCCCCATGTTTTGGTAAATTACCAAATTACTATATTCACCCACACTTTTTGGCAAATCACTATGTCTACACCCATAATTGTTTTTAACTATGCAATTTTTCCAACCTGGTCAATCACAGTTTCACTCCTAATGTTATTTCTATAGTCCTTATAGCCATTGGCCAATGCCTGCAAAATTGCTCATAGCTCTAGGACGTTGGAAATTGATGGAAGTAGTCTAAAACATAGCATATGAATTGAACCAGAGCCTATGCAGTCTATCCAGAGTCAAATAATCGTAAGCTGGAAACCTAACCAGAACATAAAATTTATTTGTATGCAACATATAAAGCATTGCATGGATTATTTCCTGTCTATTCTCATTCTGCTCATTTCTATTGTGTCCAGAGAATATGATGCAAGACTGTCGAGTATTACAAATCCACCACCAGATATAGGTTGGGAGCTGCAGAGGAGTTGACTTGAGCTTAGCAACGTGGCCTATAGATTCAAAAGACAAGTTGGCCAATCATTTTAACTTTTTCTCAACCCCTTGCATGAAAATATGCTAGCCATCAGTACTCACGAGTCTGGTTGACAAAGAAATTCGAGGAATTTCGAGGTAAGTAATGACCTCTCTCTCTTCAAGCATTTAAACGAGGGGGTGTTTATAATAAGCCTAATTTACAGCATATAGCAATAATAAATGTGAAGGTCATCATTTTAGGAACAATGAACCAAGCTAACATTTCCAATAAAGTAAATCCCCTGCTCCCTAATCTCACGTCTTTAATGGCCATTTCTTAACATGTACTCATATCAAAGAATGGCTGATCTCTTTTAGCAACTGATTGACGTTAGTGGGGTTCATAACTGGGGTATTGTAGAACACAAAGTTCTTCAAGATCTGGGTTTAAATTGGTCTGATCTCTATTCTGTTGTTTGTCACATTTTGGAAGTGTGGCAGAATAGGGAAGCTTCGCAAGTGCATGAGCTTATACTTGAAAGATATTGTTTTGTACTTGGCTGGATCACTCTATCAGATATTGATGTTAAGGAAGCTGGTGCTTTGCCATGGAGTCTTGAATTGGGCAAATACAAGTTGCTTGAAATTGAATACTTCATAAAGTTTAGCAGAATTCTATAACAATCTTAGATGCGAGGCAACTTATTGGACAACCAGCTGTTGCACCTGTGACAGCAGACAAGTCTAATGTGAAGCCTCTTTCTAGGAATTCAGTTTGATTTGAACTAGTTCATCTTATTTTCAACTCTGCAAATGAGAAATATTTGGCTGTAGCTAGGTATGAGGAATGCCAAGTTCTCACTGTCAATTCTCGAGATGAAATAACACACCGTCTTGCAATTGAGCTTGCTTTGCAAGGTGCTTACATTCGACAAATATCATGGCTTCCTGGTTCTCAGGTTCAACTCATGGTGGTGACCAACAAGTTTGTGAAGATTTATGACCTGTCCCAAGATAACATTAGCCCTATGCATTATTTTACGTTATTGGAAGATTCAATTATTGATGCAGTATTAGTACCCATCTTACGTGGTCAGCTAGTTCTTTTTGTACTATCACAACATGGCATGTTGTATAGGCAACAAATAGAAGTAGAGGGTTATATTGGAGCTCAAGTTTTGGCAGAGACTATCCATCTCCACGGTAGAGATGTGCAGTCAAAAGGTATATCTTTATGTTTCACATCATCCTACAGATTACTTTTCCTCTCTTATCATGATGGTTCAACTTTGATTGGGAATTTGAATCCTGATGCGACATCTATTAGAAAAGTATCAAGTGTTCTTGAGGGTGATCAAGATGGTCAATTAAGGCCTGCTGGACTACATCACTGGAAGGAGTTGCTTGATGGAAGTGGTTTCTATTTCTACCTCTCTAGTTTGAAGTCAAACTCTCCACTTACTGTGTCTCTTGGTCCTATGGAGCTGTGTGCACAACTTCTGCGATTGCCTGGAAGTCCATCTTCTCAATGGGTTGGCATTTTAGCTTACAAGCCTCTCTCTAAGGACAAAAATAATTTTCTATAAATGGGTATCTTTCTAGTTGAACTGTTGCAAAATCCCTCCCTGCCTGCAACTGTTCTAAGTATAGAATTTGGTCTCCCTACCAGTGGCAGTAACCGAGGGCTAGCCCAACAAATTTCCTATTATGGCCATGTATGGTCATGGACCATGGCCCATTGATTCCATGGATTTAGAATTGAATAAGTAGAAGACCCAAATCTCAGTGGGAATGCTGGAAAGGATGTAGAATGAATTGAATGGACACAAAATGGATATGGAAAGCAATGAGCAAGGACAAAATTGAATCTGGATTGCACTGCACTTTATGGTCTCTCCAAGTTCTATCATGAGATTCATCTCCCTTGTGAGATCCTCTTTAAAATGGGTCCTAACTTCCTAAGAGATAAAGTAATGATCCAAGCATCCTAAAAAGTGGTATTTAGCTTCAGCATAAGGATATGGTAACATAGACTTGAAATTTTATCAGTGTGCCTATAGCCACCCTATTTTACTAAAAAGTATATAAATTTTTCCTATTAATATAACCATTGATTAAGGAAAAATAGGACCACCATGTAAAAAGTTGTGTTGTGTGCAAAGTTCAAACCATCTCAAGACCAAATATAGTTTTCTAGACCTGTATGAAGTAGAATGTGAAAGAAACAACCATTTTTTCTAAAAGTAGGCAATACTAACTGTCCTTCCCATCATCAAAAATTTGTCAAGGCAATTAATTTTATCCAGTCATTCTAATGTGACAGTATGTCAACAAACAAGAGAAGGAAGGTCCAAACAGCAGCAATCCAGTTTCAACCCGGAATAAATCCAAAGGAATAATCTCAATGTAAAGTTAATTCTTAATCATATTTGCTTTAGCTGTAAAATTGAGGGCACTATAGTTCTCAAGCAGCACCATCTCCCCATGGATGGCAACAATGTCTCTGCGGATCTTCACTGTTTCTTCATTGAATTCATACTCTGAGGTGTATGTTCCATTTCGTCTGCTATTTTCTTTCAGTCTTTCAATCCTTTCCTTAAGCTCCTGAAAAGGAACAAAAGACATTAAATTTCCATCGAAATTGTAGTTCATATTAAAAAGTACAGAAATGCATAAACATACAAGTTACAAACTAACTACATGTGGACTTAGGAACTAGTGCAAGACTGCAAGTTAAATAAAAGCTTTAACACATTCTATATTGTAAATGAATAAGGCAGATTCTTTAACCCTGAAGGGAAAATGGATGGTCACATATAAGAATATGGAACAGTATGGTACGACAAAAGTACATATCTGAAAAACACCAGTAGAGCCCCAATACACTAGTATACATCTCACAAACATGAAAAACATGCAAAATTTTCAAAATTTCAAAAAATCTTAAAAATATATATACACAACATTAAATATTTTAATCTATATAAAGTTAGAAACCATTCAAAAGAGAAACGTAAAGTGACAAGTTATGTTTCTGAGAAAGGAAATGATCCTGAGCAACAACAGAGAGTTTCAAATGAGATTGTAAATAGGGCCCTAGAAATTCCTGCCATATTTGTTGGTAATAGAGCATTTATAGGAGATTCAGAATGTTTTCCTTCAAAACCAGATAAAGTTGATGTTTGTAAGGGGGATCTCAGAGTTGTAAGCAGTGTGAGTGATAAGAAATCTTCTTTGGAGCCTTCAAGTCAGAGTAAAGAAGATGGCAACATGTGTCATCTTTCTGCATTCCAGTCTTTGTTATGTGATTATAAGTTGAAGCCTGAAGAAATTGAAGTTCACTTAAATAATACAGAGAGATCACTACCCATCCCCAGATTTGAAACTTTCCCCATCGAATTGAAAGTTGAGAATGTTGAACATGAGAGAGAAACTCCACTTATACCTGTAAGGGGCAATTTTCCCAACGTATTGCTGTAGGGGCCAACAAGCCTACATATTGCTTGACTTGTCTTCTTCCGCTGATTGAACAGGTACACATAGCTCTTCTAATCAGGAGTAGTTTCTTTGGAACGTGGAATCACCATTCTAGTATATTTAGATCTGTCAGGAATATGCTATTCCTGTTAACTTCAATCAACTTAAGTTTGCTTGTTGAATTTCCAGACCCGATCTTTACAGCTGCGCAAGTGGCCTATTGAATGGGTTTGGTGTTGACAGCTTCAGTCATTCATATTTGTATTTGAGAGACATAATAGGTGATCTCATTTATTAATGGACATTGTTTACCTTGCAATACTCCTGTCTATTATTTTATGTTGGCGTTTTAAACATCTAATTCATATATCTATAGTGCAGAATAGTCTTGGAGCGTCCAGAATATGGTTATGCCACATACTTCTTTGAGCTGGTGCAATCTCTGCCAATCATGTTGCAGGTGGGACGATTGATCACTGTGATGAGTGTTGCCATCTGTAGCAGAACTGCTCTTCTTGAAAACAAGCCTTTGGAGGTAGGACATCTGCCATTTCCTCAATATTTAGACTGGTCATCCTTTTTACAACTTGTCAGTAGTTTGTTGTGATGTCATACATCTCTAAAAGTCTATTATGTGAACACATTCTTAATCTAATCAACTTTCTATGCAGTTGCAACTTGTAGGTGGTTGCTTCAAATTTCTTTTGGTAAATTTTTTGAAATTAAGTTAAACAATTTTCTCCTTGAGCAAATATTTTGACTGTTGTTCCCTTTTCAAGCATTTCCATAGCCTCAATTGTTAAATTGGAAATACTGAATTAAATCAAATAATTAAAATTCCTATGCTTGTTGAATTTGGGAATAGTTTCCAGAGGAACGTATTGCCACAGTTTACTATCACTCTGCTGTTCTTGGGGTAAGAACAGCTTTAGTAGGATTGCAAGTTGGAAATTGGAATTGAAGTTTTAAATCAGCTTTAGTAGGATTGCAAGTTGAAATAATTTGGTCATGATGAGGGTCAGCATAGCAGCCTATTTTCCCAGAAGTGTGCCTTACTGAAATGCCTCTTAAGATGAGTGGATGCTTTTCATAATTGAAATTCTGAAATGACATGAGGATGCTTGTGGAGTTGACAGTAGAAAGAATTTAAACTTGCAGGTTATGAAAAAACATGTCCTACAAAGTGAGAAACAAGACAGGTATATTCTATTGCTGTGATGTTGGGATTCAATCAGAAATATCGATTATGCATGGTCTATGTAATTGTCAAGGATTCTGCATGGTCTATATAATTGTGAATGATGATATGCATGTCAACTCAGAGAGGAAGTTCTTCATCACAGATCTGATCAAGCTTTTGGGACTTCACAACACACACATGAAAGTCTAAATGTGCTAGATAACTTCCACTGGAGATTCAACTTTGACTTCGGCCTTTGACATCGACTTCACCTTGCAGAAATTTGGTAGAGCAAGAGATTGAACTGTGTACAAACCCTTGCTTGATCATTCACTTAAACCATTTGTATATACTACACTCATCAACTCATACCCAGCAATATGGGTTTTTGGCTCCTGAAGATTTATCAGCCGATGCCCTTGAGTGAGATGGTCCTTTGATATCTGTTTTATCAGTGCTTTTATACTGGTCTTGATTCCTTTCAGCCACTATTGGACATGAATAAAACCTTCTAATCTTACTATACACTCTCAAAATAAGTTATTAAAGTTACAAGGGGAGGAACTACCAATAGGGCTTGGTTGGTTGGTAAAGCAAGTGTGTTTCTATTCTTCCAATCGAGGTTCAAATATCCCTAGAGACATTTCCACCCCTTCTGGGTTGTTTTTCCCATGTAAGCCCTCTGTTTTATGTGGCCGGGGCAATTTGTAAGTCCTGGGTGAATTTTGCAGAATAGATATCCCCCAATTGCGGCATCTTAGGCGAAGGATAGCTTCCATAAGTTGTGAGAAGTATCTGCTTCAGTGTAATATACCATGTTGGAAGGCACTACTTTCCAACATAAGCCCACTATTTTATGTGGTTGGGGCCATGTGCAAGTCCTGGGTGAATTTGGCAGACTAGATTCCCCCACTTGCGTTATCTCAGACAAGGATAGCTGCCATTACTTGAGACTCTGAGAGGTATCAGCTTAATTGTAATATCCCATGTGGGAAGGTGCTGCTTGCATGTGTTGTTGAATAGAAGCATCTTACCAAAGGAAGGGAGGAAGGCCCCTTCATATAAAAGGTGCTAGCAATATATCAACAGTGACCCTATGAAACCATTAAGTCTACCACTGTTATTTGCATATATCAGAAGCAGTTTCCTTGAAATAAGCAAGGTTGTGAATTTATAGGATTAAGGAAAACACTGATGTCAACACCCACACAAGGGACATTTTTATCCTCCTTTCATTTTCCCCCTCTACAGCACCTCATTGCTAGTTCACCTCACATTCTGATTCACAACTCTACAAACCTCTTGTTCAAACTTCTCACCCACCAGTTGGACTACACCACCTGACCACCCACTTGAGCCACACATGGCTCTATGTTAACACCACCCATCACCTCCCCTTGAAACAAGTAAATATTTTTAGTACCAGAAACCTAGTGTAAAAGCTCAATAAATTCAGCATCAATACGAAATAGCCTTTCACTAGACCAAGGCCACTCTAGGGTCACATAAATTCAGCATCACAAGGGTCTAGCATTAACTCCACATCATCACTCAAATGTGACCAATCACTAGCCATGTTATATGAATCTCTAGAGAACATCCAAACCCTTGCCAACGCCCAATCCCTACCAAGCCTTCTACCTAGACTATTATACTACAAATTTTAGTTTCCTCCAATCAGAACCCTAGTTGGAACCCAAACTTTGAATCTCTCTCACTCCAATATGTATACAGGGAACTCAACATGAAGGTAAATCACTTATCAAAGGATTATCCTATCCCGTTGGATTAGTGGCGTAGTACATGTGCTCCTCCTTGTGTATTATTTCTTACCTTCATCAGGAATTGGTGGGATATATAATAGACTGTGACATTTATAGCCTCACCCCTCCTCCTATATTACTTAACTCTCCTCTAATATAGATTCATGTCCTAAGCATGAAAACAAACCATACATGTGTGCCTCAAAAAAAATGTTTCCATGTAACATAGGATTCCAACCTCCTGAAGTGTGGAACATAAGCATCAATTCAAGGTATTAATGTTTTCTAGACTACTATCCATTAATTTCCAACAATAAACATAATTATACAGTCTTAAAAGCTACCAATAAACTACCAATAAACAAAACTATGGGAAGGCCTACCTTGCAAGAGGTCTCTGTATAGGTTATATAGGTTATTCTGGCACTCTATCTTGCAAGAGGTATCTATATAGGTTATTGAAATATCAAATTAGGGTACTCACCGATTTGGGGGGCATGCTGTCGGCCTCTGTGTGAGCTCTGCAAACCCTCCTTTTCCTCTGCAAACTCTCGGACTGCTGCAAACCCTCCTCTTCTTGAGAAAATCCTCCTCTGCCTGTGCAAATTAAGCCTCCTATTATGCGTGACCTCTGACAGCAACTGTCATGACCTCACAGACCTCTGGCAGCAAATGTCATGACTTTGACCTCTCGCAGCACCTGTCATGCAAGGGTTGAAAGGAAAATAGTGACTTCGACCTCCATCAGCAACTAACAGGCAAGGGTTGAAAGGCAAAGGAGAAAAAATACAAGATCAATATAGATCCGACAAATTATGAAACTGTGTAATTTAGAATGTCCCCTTTTATAGAGAAATGCCTCCGCCTCTAAACAATGTGCACACAAATATCCTAAATTGTTCTAAACAAATGAGAATGTGAGTTTAAAGGAATACATTGCAACAAATGAACCAAAATATTCGTCGCTTAACCGACACAATATTATTGTGGATTGCAAAATTTAGTCTAGATTTATTTCCTTCATCTTCTCAATTCAACAACCGCGCCGTCGCTTAACCGACGGTTATGAGAATATCCGTCTCTTAACCGATGGATATGAGACTAGCCGTCGCTTAAGCGACGCTTGTGGCCACATTTACAAAAAAAAAATGTATCCTTGTGATTTTTGGTAAGTTTAAAAAGAGAAATCCACGCGCCGTCGGATTTTTCCGTCGGATTTTGGATCGAAATGTAGTAGTGGAATCTCTCTTTCTGTTTAGCCATCACCACTCATGTGTTATCATAGTTTGGTAATCTAAATTAGAAGCATTCACACTACACAATTTTCCATTCTAGTAATATTTGTCTCTCCTCTTACAATTAGAGGAATTGATTAGAATTATTTCCATCGCTCTTCATCTTGAATATTATGTTAGTTTTATATCCCAAATATTTGATGATGTTATCTACTAGAAATTTAAATCTTCAACAAGCATGGTGGTTTTGTATCATTCCTAAGTTTGAAATATTAGTATGAAATCAATAGTTGGTATTTTATTTTCCAAGGAATATTTCCTAGGGTAAATCTCATGAGCACTTCCCTCATTTTAAGGATGGTACCCAAGGTAAACCATATATCCTTTAGGGCACAAGGCCAGGTCAACAACTCATGAATAAACATGTAACAAATTGGATTTGAATCAAATTGTTGGGTTAACAACTTTCCTCACAACCACTTGAACTACACGCAAATGCTAAGATGAGTAGTTGATATACTTTAATTCAAATTTCATAATAAAAAATGAAAATCTAAAAATCTATTTAAAAAAATAAGATCATATTTTTTATTCACTTATTCCTAATTTATTGACTAACATCACATTTGTAGCATATTACTTTGTCAATTCGGATTGCACCTCGTATTTGTGTAACCTTGGGACACTAACATAATTAACCAACATGACCCATAATTGCAATGAGCCTCTAATGTTGTGGTTATAATTGTTTTCTTTATATACTAGAGTTTTTTATAACAATTGAGGCATAGTTGTCACTAGTATGTCTTACATGGCATAGAATCTAGGGCCTACTTTCTCCCATACTCAAGTTGGTCTTCATGAAAGGGAACCTTCCCATATTCATGCATTTGCAATGAGAATATATAAGAACTTGAAAATGAACTTTAGTCTTTCCCATAAACACCCTTAATACTAACTCAGAACATATCAAAACTATAGTGAATTGTGTGTGTGCGTGTGCACACACAAACACCAACACAATAAGATTAAGTATATTTGTGATACAATGAGTTAGGGTAGTAGTAACATATATTTTCTAACAGAAGAACCTAAAATAGCTACAACATACTTCTCATTTGAACCATCTAATTATAAAATTAAATTATATATTTGACAAGAGTCTTAAATTTAGTGCTCAGAACATGTCCCTGTTCAAGATATACTCTCATCTCAAACTGAAATTTTTAGGACAATAACACACCAACTTCAAGCCATTGATATCAATTAACATTCTCTTATTGCAACCAAATAAAATAATGGTTGCATGGATAATTAGAGAAGGAAAATTATCAATGGAAACCTATGAAGATGATGTTATAATAATCAACCCATAGTTAGCTACCTTAGACATTAATTAATCCATTTTTGTCTTATTTGCCTAGTTTCCATATTCCACCTTATGCAAGTTGTCCTCCACATGTCCAAAGTGGTCAATATTGCTAAAATTGAGTCATGGAGCGCTTGGGAAACCACTTGGAATCAAATCTGCTTTATTCCTGGCCTTCCTAGCGCATGTCTGCTTTTTCTACTTTATTGCTTGCTTTTGCTGAGTTTTAAGGCAATTGCGAAAGTTTGACTAGGTGAAGTTAACTTCTTTTTTGTCCTCATCATCCTCCACTATTTTCTCCTAGGAAAAGCATGTATGATTTTTCCTTCCATCATATATTAGCTTGCCTAATTTATTTTGCCAATTTGTGAGCTCCTAGATAGATTTGGAAACTGCTTTATGCACCTATGGGGGATTTGCTTAGATTTAGTAAGCATGCTTTTGAACAAATTCGAATGGAATCCTTATGCATTTGAATATCTCATGTAATTATTTATTGTGGCAGCCTATGACTTCACAGGGTTGGCTATTGTACATTTATTCAATACAGATTAGTGTTCTGCTCCATATTCAGTCTCCTTTGTGTGTAATTTGCATGTGTAATTGGCAATTTTTGTGAGTGTAATTGTTCTAACACCTGGGTTCAATTTCCACATGGTATTAGAGCCTTTTTATATCAATTTCTCTCCTTCCAATTTGTTATTGCAAGTTCAACATCATTGACTGGGAGCATTCTACTGACTGAAGGGACAATTTCTGAGCTATGGATCAATCTCAAAAGATCATCTTGATTCCCTTTAACTTCTTTGAATGGAAAGAAGAGATGGAGATACTGTTGAGAGAGAAAGGCCTCTACAAAGTGACTATGGCAATAGAAGCAGAGCCCAATGCAGCTGCAGAGAAAATTAAATGGCATAACAGGAGGGATGAGGCCTATGGTCTCTTGTGTCTGCGCATATCCAGAGACCTCCTTTTCCATCTTAATGGATTAACATCACCAAATGAAGTATGGGAGAAGCTTTTTGAGATTTTTGGTAAGACATATGAGATGAGGGGATATCAAATTGAAAATGAATTGATCTCCCTGAGTCCCAATAGCTTTGAATCCCTTCAACTCTATTTTTCCAAGTTCAAAGCCCTTATTTTGCAGCTAAAACAGTGTGGGATCGAAAAGAAGGAGGAGAAACTGGTTTTGTCCATACTCTTGAAGCTTGGCCCTGACTATTTAGTTTTTGTCTCGACCTTCCATGCCACATAGTTGATAGCTCGAGCCTGGAAAATGCCTAGCCTTGCAGATTTCATGGAATCTCTCACATAAGAACAAGATAAATTGGTGATGATGGGCAACATCAAACCTTCCAAATACCAAGCTCTGGTTGCTGGAGATTCAATAGCGGATTCAAAAGGCAAGAAGAAAGCTAAGAAGCCACCTGAGCAAAAGAGAGACAAGAACAAGTCTCCAAAGGAGCCCCAAAGCTCCAAGAAGAACAAAGGAGAAATGAGCAAGTGCACATACTGCAGTAAGGGAAATCATCCTGAAAGCTCCTACATGAAGAAGCAAATTGACATGCTGACCCAACTCCTGGAGAAGAATGGCATCTCCCTTCCTGATAGCTCAAAGAAGAGGGAAGGAGGATCAAATTCAGAAGACAGAGAGAGAGTTCATGCATTGGTTGCTGGCACATCAAGCTCACCTAGTTTCATCATTGATTCTGGAGCTTCAAGACATATGGTTTCGACCAAGGAGGCATTCACCTCACTTGACATGTCGAAAGGTCCACCAATTGTACTAGGAGATTACTCTCTCACTGAAAGTTTGGGAAAAGGGAGGATTGATCTTGACCATGGTAAGTTCAGCAATGTATTGTATGTTCCAGGTCTTGCCTCTAACCTCTTATCAGTGTATCAGATGACCCACACAGGGTCTCCAAATAAGGTCATATTCTCCCTGATGAATTTGAGATCACAGATATCTCAAGTGGTAAAGTCATTGCAAAAGGAGTTGCAAATCACACTTCGAAGGTATACATGTTCTCACACTTCCTACCCTACTCAAACCCATCTTCTCTTCTGATTCATGCTAATGAGGCAAGCAAGATTTGGCATGAAATATTTGGTCACCTTAACTATAAGTATATTTCTGATCTTAGTGAAAAATAAATGGTCATAGGGTTACCAAAGATTAATTTTTCCAAAGGAGTCTGTCAAGGTTGCATCTTAGGAAAACACCCAGAGCATAAATTTGAGAAATCTAGTCGTGAGAGAACATCTGCACCTCTTGAGTTGATCCATAGTGATGTTGCTGGCCCATTTCCTCATATGTCAATGATTCAGGCCAAATATGCATTGAAATTCATAGATGACTTTTCTAGGTATTGCTGGGTTTACTTCCTGAAACACAAGTCTGAAGTTTTTGGCCTCTTCAAAGTCTTTAAGGCTTTGGTTGAAAACCAATCTGGGGGGAAACTCAAGGTCCTCAGATCTGAAAATGGTGGTGATTATGTCAAGTCTAATTTCATTCAATATTGTGTAGATGCAGCATTCTATCCCTTACACACCACAGCAAAATGGTGTTGCTGAGAGGAAGAACAGATCACTAAAAGAGATGGCAACCTGCATGATGGAGGCTAAGACTTTGCCACCAACGTTTTGGGCCGAAGCTATAAACTATGCAGCCTATATTCAGAATAGGGTACCTCATAAACAGCTTGATGGTATGACTCCTTTTGAAGCATGGAGTGGGCACAAGCCAGATGTGACCCATTTCAGGATTTTTGGCTCAAGGGCTTGGGCTAGAATTCCAACAGAAAAGAGGAAAGATTTGTAGCCCCAAAGCCAAGAGTGTCTATTTTTTGGGTAATCTAAAGATTCAAAAGGGTCCAATTTGATCAATTTGAGCACAAATAAATCCTTCATTGAAAGGAGTGTTCAGTTCCAAGAAGAGCCTTTAGCAGCAGTGGAAGTTGGAGAATCCTCTTCACCACCAGAACCATTGAATGTAAGTGAAGAGATAGTTGATTGTTATGATTCTGATATGTCTGATAATTATGATTTAATTGAAGATCCTAATAGTAATACAAGACCAAAATGGGCAGCAAAGACCATTCATGCAGCTGGAAAACTAGCTGGAAATCCTAATGATCCTAGGAGGACTAGATCTCAGTTTGAGAGTGCTCTGTGTATGAAAGACCCTTTGTTTGCAGAGAAATGCTATCTGATGGCTGAATCAGACCCACATACATATGAATATGTAGCAAATTATACAAGATGGAAAATATCCATGAAAGAAGAGTTCAGCTCACTCCAGAAGAACAACACTTCGGAGCTGGTTGATCTTCCCCCATGGAGGAAGCTAGTTCAGTGTAAGTGGGTTTACAAAACCAAATTTGCTGCTGATGGTTCACCTTTGAAATATAAGGCAATATTTTTATCCAAGAGATACTCACAGGTACATGGAATAGACTATAATGAGACCTTTGCACCATTGGAAAAGATGGACTCCATCAGGCTAGCTTTAGCCATTGCAGCTTCGAAGTAGTGGGAGGTACATCACATGGATGTGAAGTGTGATTTCCTGAATGGATATCTTACTGAAGAGATTTACATCCAGAATCCTCAAGGATTTTCTACTAATCCATCTCTTGTGTGTAGGCTAAATAAATCATTGTATGGGCTTAAGCAAGCCCCCAGGGCTTGGTATGCCAAGATTGATAGCTTTCTGCTATCATTGAATTTTGTTCGATGCAATTTAGATCCTAATGTCTATTTGAAGCTGATTCATGGTTCATTAATGATTATTTTCTTGTATGTTGATGACCTTCTCATTACAGGAAGCTCAAAGGATGAACTTGCCTCCTTGAAGGATTCAATGAACCATGCATTCTCTATGACTGATTTGGGGTTATTGAGCCAATTCTTGGGGCTCAAGATTGCTCAAACCAAACATGGAATCAAAGTACATCAGTCCAAGTATGCCTTGGATTTTCTGAACAAGTTCAACATGAAGGATTGCAAGCCAAGCAAAACTCCCTTCCTTTTAGGAGTTAAGCTTGAAGAAGTTGATTCTTCACCTATGGTAAACAATACACTGTGTAGGCAACTGATTGGGTGTTTGTTGTACCTCACACATACTCGACCTGATATTTCTTATTGAGTAAGTGTGGCTTCAATATACATGTATCAGCCTCATGAGATCCATTGGAGAGCGGCCAAAAGGATCCCTAACTTTGTTCAGGGAACAAGGACTCATGGGATCTTCTACAAAACTAAATCTGATCTTGATTTGATTGGGTTTACTGACAGTGATTGGGCAGGTGACAACACAGATCAAAAGTCAACATCAGGATATGTGTTCATGCTTGCTGAAGGACCAATCAGCTGGTCAAGCAAGAAACAGAGTGCCATTGCACTCTCATCTACAGAAGCAGAGTACAAAGGGGTTGTAAATGCAACAACTCAATGTTTATGGTTGCAGGGGTTACTTGGTGAGTGTGGCTTCGAATCAGAATACTCAAATACTATCTATTGTGATAATCAGAGTACCATTTGAATCTGCAATGATCCAATTCAGAGACAAATAACCAAACACATTGAGATCCATATGCACTACATCAAAAAGCTTGTGCATGATGGCACCATTCACCTACTCTTCTGTTCATCTTCAGAACAAGTAGCAGATATCTTCACCAAATTTTTTTATGAGAAGACATTCAGCAATATCAAATCACTACTAGGGATTTCTGATCATGCTATGAATCATGAGTGATGACAAGATTTTCAAATTTTGTTTTACTGTCCATGTTTAAGGGAGGATTTTTCCCACTTGGTTTTTGCCTCTTTCCTTGGTTAAATGGACATGCAATATGTAAAGGGTGACTAATCCTTATTTCTAGGCCCTATAATTTTTTGATATTTTACTCATAAGTAAGGCTTAAGAGGGGGTGTTAGAATAATCAACCCATAGTTAGCCACCTTAGACATTAATTAATCCATTTTTGTCTTATTTGCCTAGTTTCCATATTCCACCTTATGCAAGTTGTCCTCCACATGTCCAAAGTGGTCAAACTTTCTAAAATTGAGTCATGGAGTGCTTGGCAAACCACTTGGAATCAAATCTGCTTTATTCTTGGCCTTCCTAGCACATGTCTGCTTTTTCTTCTTTATTGCCTGCTTTTGCTGAGTTTTAAGGCAATTGGGAAAGTTTGACTAGGTGAAGTTAACTTGTTTTTTGTCCTCATCATCCTCCACTCTTTTCTCCTAATAAAATCATGTATGAGTTGTCCTTCCATCATCTATTAGCTTTCCTAATTTATTTTTCCAATTCATGAGCTCCTAGACAGATTTGGAAACTACTTTATGCACCTATGGGGGATTTGCTTATATTTAGTAAGCCAACTTTTGACCAAATTTGAATGGAATCCTTATGCATTCGAATCTCTCATGTAATTATTTATTATGGTAGCCTATTACTTCACAGGGTTGGCTATTGTACACTTATTCAATACAGATTAGTGTTCTGCTCCATATTCAGTCTCCTTTGTGTGTAATTTGCATGTGTAATTGGCAATTTTTGTGAGTGTAATTGTTCTAACACTTGGGTTCAATTTCCATAGATGATAACAATTTGCATGCTATATTCTTCCATGAATATAGCTCCAAAAATAATTAACAATCATATCACATATTCATATTTTGATTGCAACCAATATTTTTAACTTGAAACTCATTCATTTTCTATGTTACACATTGTGAACACATGTTTGTACCTCATCATGCCACATAGAACAAATGCATACAAAGAGTTAGACTCAGTGTCAAAGCTAAACTTACATTATTTCTTCTAAAGGGAAAATAAAGTAGAAATTCTCACGCACTACTAAAGCCAAATGAAAGATAAGCAAACTATATACTTGTAGTCACGAAATAATATTTATCGCTATGAATTTGACCTTGAAATAAATGAGCAATGCTCATAAAACACACCCCAAACTGTGAGATTTTTATACAGGAAGATCTAGTTACAAAATTACACTTCACTAAATTCATGGAGAATGCGAAAAATTGACAAGAAGATATGGTAGAATCATCAGAGAAAAGAATCTTTGATGTATCAATTATCATTCATCATCATGTGGCAATGTTTTGGAAATATAAATATAATACAATGAATAAAAATCAAATGCCAAAGAGTAAATTCGAATCAACCCTCATGAGGCAAGCTTAGAATTTACTAAATCTCCATCTATGACAACAAAATCAACCCAAATCTAGGTTATATGTCATGGATTTTCTAAGTGGGCCAAGCTAGGAAATTAGTAGCACAAAATAAGAAACTAAGTAGTTTTGGGGATAAAAGTAGGGAAGTGGTGTAAGGCAAAAAATAGCAAGGTTTCCCAAATACATCGTAGTGCAACTTCCTTATCCTAATTATGGTGAAAAGTGAGATAAAATTTGCAAAAGTAGGATAAAGCGGGAAGGGAAGTACTTGCTCATAAAATCATAGTAAAAGTAATATTGAGGGTGCACCAATGGTACAATGTGGTCAAATGAGGACAAATAATGTCCAAAACACCTAGACTATCACTTAGGTATCCTAAACACGTGGAACAACATATCTAACACCTAGGAACTTAGTTAAAAGTGATTTAAACTATGGTATAGATGGATTTATGTTTCAACACCCCCCCCCCTTAATCTTGACTTATGTGAGAGTAATGAATCCAAAATTAGGGCCCACGCAACAAGGGAATATGGTCAACCTTTACAATTTATTTGTCCAAATAACCAAGGTAAAAGAGGAAAACCCAATGGGACAAAACATTCCCTCTAAATATGGACATGAAAGGTAAGCCAAAAATATTTAATTCATACTATAAAAATGGACAAGATAGTCGAAAGAAGGTCAGAGAGGCCAATAATTGGAAGTTTGAATATCAGGAGGTACTTTTTGCTTTGCGGGAAGACATATTAGATCTTAAGTGTGACAATGGTGATCTTGAAACTTGCAATTTGAAACATGAGTATATCTAAGAATGTATGCCAACATGGTGGAAATGTCATGAGGATCCTTGAACCTTGAACCAATAGAGGTGAGATCATATCCAAATGAACTTTGATGTGCTTGAGACTTCTAACCTTGTGAGGTAAACCCAAGAAATCAAGCTCATGCATACTTGAAATTCGAACCAAATGAGGCTAAATCAGCTCCAAATATGAGTAGAAAGTGTCCAATCGAATGCATGGGGTCTCCAACTTCATTAGCATTGTGAGGAAATGTGCATGTGACCATGTAGGAAAAGGGAAGAGTCTTAGGATCAGGGAGAGTGAATGTAGAGAATCCATAGGTTGATCTAGCTTCCAAAGTATCCAAGGAAACACAAATTTTCACACCAGTAGAATTATGGGAAGAAAGGGGATCATCTTCTAGAGCATTAAATTACATAGGATCCTCAGTAACAGAAGTATGATAGGAGAAACATTCAGGATCTTCAAGGGATTTCTAAGAATGGGTTCCAGGAACCAAAGAGGATTTGCAGATGCACATGAGACCAATAGTAGCGAGTGTAAAGACGCATTTGAACTTTTATCTATATAAGTAATCATCTAAGGAAACACTGAGTTATGCACAATAAACAAGTGAATTATTCACAAGGAGTGAAATGTCTGGAATATGGATCTAAAAATCCATAACAGAAGACATGGAGAACACCAAATGAGTGAATGAATCTTCAACAATACCAACTCCATTAGTAACTTCTTATTCATAATCAACATCATAAGTAGATGAATCAGGATCATCAACTTCTAGTGACACAAAAAAATATGTCTCTTCAATAGATGCTTCTTGACATGCAAAGGAAGAATTAGAATCAAAGGGAATGCTAGAAACATGAATTGAAGGAGTTGAATCTGCAATTTCTTCATCATGAACAAGTTCATTAGAGAATGTTGAGTTCGATACTTCAAAATGAAAAACATATGAGTAGGTTCCATATTTGTTCTTGAAAGTGCTTGTATAAACCTCATTGTGCTTTCCAAAGGCTCTATTTAAATTAATACAGAGATCCTTTGGGTATTCAATAGAATCAATCAAGTAGTGCATCGTTGGAGAAATTGCAAGACACATTTATCCAAAAGCTCTGTCAAAATCATTAATCCAATAATATCTCTTTTCATAAGACTCTTCTCTATCTCTAATAGATATCTCATAGAGATGTTGTCTCTTTAGAGATGCAATCAACTTCAATTTCCACTCTAAATGGCATGAGAATGGAGTAAGAAGAAGAACTGATACTTTCAAATTCATTTACAAGTTGTTGTACCTACAAAATAAGCCTGGAAATATAAAAAGAATAAATTTTTTTTAGCTCAATCAAACTCTACTTCGACAATGTGCACATTTGGTAGTGCATCACACCTGGGTAGACTCCAAAGGATAAATCCAATCCCTTCAAGGCAATTAACCTAGTATTTCTATGGTAACTTAAATGATTATGGTGCTACAAAGGAAGTATTTGAGAGAGATTGAATTCCTATGGCTTTGATACCATGTGAGATTTTGATACAGGAAGATCTAGTAACAAAATTACACTTCACTAAATTCACAGAGAATTCAAAAAATTGACAAGAAGATATGGCAGAATCATCAAAGAAAAGAAGCTCGATGTATCAATTATCATTCATCATACATGTGCCAATGTTTTGGAAATACAAATATAATACAATGAGTATGAATTGAATGCCAAAGAGGTAATTCGAATCATCCTTCATGAGGAAAGCTTAGAATCAACCCAACTTTATGCTAGATGTCATGAATTGGCTAAGTGGGAAAATATAGGTAGTGCGTGACACAAAATAAGCAACTGAGTGGCTTTTGGGAGAAAATTAGGGAATTGGTGTAAGGAAAAAGGTGGCAAGGTTTCCTAAATACATCCTAGTGCAACTTCCTAATCCTAATCCTAGTGAAAGGAAGGATAAAAGCTACAAAAGTAGGATAAAGTAGGAAGGGTGCTACTTGCTCATAAAATTAGAGTAAAAGTAGGATTAAGGGTGCACCAATGGTTTGGTGTGCTTAAATGAGGACAACTAAGGTCCAAGAAACCTAGACTAGCACTTAGGTATCCTAAACACATGAAACAACATATCTACCACCTAGAAACTTAATTAAAAGTTGTTTAACCTATGGTATAGATGGATTTATGCTCCCACACAAACTCATACTAAAATAATACTACTAAAAATTGTGATTCGATGTATGAGAGCAGTTCCAAAAAAGGTAAAGACTATAAATTAATACCATGCTTTTTTATTATAGATTTAGAGGTGATCCACTAGTAGATAACACTCCAAGAAAAACCTTGAAGTTTATAAGGAAACCAAATGGACCAAATACTATGAAGTCTACACACATGCCTATCCTTTGGATCACTGAACACCCATCTCTCATTGAGAATCAGGGTAATGAATTCCATTAATTCAACACTGAGTAAAGTAGATTAGAATCATACTGCTACAATGACTTACCAAAACTCCACTCCCATCCCTAAAAAACAACCATGGTATACCAATGTTCGTTTTACATAGATTCTGTTAGGGAATGAGCCCTACCAACTTTACCATCAAATGTTGATTAGGGGAGACGATACCATACTCCTCAATTAAGGACCTTCAATATTTCCAAGATTGATTTGTTGTATCCCACGAGTATCCCCAAAACAAAGTTTCTTTCTTCCTCAATAAATAAGCCTATAGATGATTCAAATTAGGAAGCAAATTTCCTTGATACCTCTAACTTCAAATAGGGTGACATGCTAGATCCCAACCTACATTTTTTTCCATGTTCCACTAGATTAATATCACCACTTCTCTCCATGTTAACCAAATATTCCTAGATATAAGTGAGCCTGATGCTTGGAAGAGATGGGGGAAACACATTATATCACACAAAGTAAAAGTCCCCCACACATTCCCTACATGCTACACTGTCATCATCCTATGTCAAAATAGAGCCTACCTCGAAGCATCACTCTCTAAACACCTCACCACCCATTTGGTATCCAAAATGGATCACTAAGTGGAAACTTCAATCATGTCAAACCCTTTCATCGTTGGGAATAATACACATATCCCATGGAACAAATTGAAGGCCCTCTCTATGCCATACTTAACCTACATGTATGATCTCAAGATATGATCTAACCTTTCAAACTAATCCCTACTAAATAACCAATAAGAAACATTATAAATGTGTTTGTCCTATAGAATCTATCCAACCACTATGATATTCCCAACAATGGGGAGGTTTATATGCTACAAATCATGAAGTTTTCTTATAAAGTTGTTAAAGACACCAATCCCACATGGAAATTGGAGATACATCGACTTCAAAGGAAATGCCCATATATCTAACAATCACTCCAAGTCGAATAAATGTCTAATCCAAGGAAATCCATTCAAGAGGATGATCCAATCCTATCAACCAAAAATTGCCCTTGTAATCCTAACTACAACACTTGATGTTAAGTACAATGTGTCTAAACAACCACGGTCCACATCAACACAACCCCTATCAACATTAGCCAATAGGAGAGAATCATTAGAAAAATGGTTGTTGAACATCTTGGAACCATCAGGGAGAAAATGTCTGCTCACTTTCTCTTAAATAAAAGCACCCCCCCTACAAATATCCTAAGGCACTAGCTTAGCAAAAAGAAATTGTTAGTCAATTCCATGAGCCTACTCTAGGATTTCCCATTCCAAAACCATAGTGTCCAAAATAAGACACCCTTGCACAAAATCCAAATGTTCTTATTGAATGACCTTCCATGCAATCAATCAAATCCTTAGAGCCACTAATTTATCCATGATATTTTAATGCACATTGATTAATTTAATTGTCCACCAACTCGTAATAGTATCCCTAGTAGCATTTTTGGGGTTCAGTTTGTTTAGTTCCCCTAGTTAAGGGATTCAAATAGTAGACTAGAAATGAAGACCTTAGTTGCCAAGTCACAAAACGTTATCACTAATCATGTCCCACATGCCCTTGTATAATTCACAAGGGAGGTACCATTATCCATATAACAAAGTTCCAAGAAGAACCTATCTTTTGAGAAATCCATCTCCAACCCATCCCTATCGCTAATTTGCAAGGAATAACTCTACAATAGGTAATCCTAGTATCCACCAAATTATCCATCAATACATAAGTATTTTTTTAATACAATCAAACATACCTTCAACCTTAGTTAGATTATTAGCATGATGCAAACCAAGAATCTTATCCATCCCCACTTTCATTTTTAGGAATTCAAAATGGAATTATGTTACCTCATCTCCATCCTAAAACGAATGAAGCCAATAATGAACCCAAGAACCAATGAAAATGTACTCATCCTCCTTATGAACCATCATCTCCAGTTGTGCAACGTCCTCCTAAAGGGAAACATTATGTGTAAGTATTAAAACTATGCAAGTTAAGCAATGGATAGAAAATTTCAAGCTACACAAAAAGAACAACAATGGAACCGTACATATTACACAATATTTACCTTGGACACCATTAACTAGGAAAACTAATCTAGGATTAAAGTCACACGTCTATCATCTTTGTGGTGTCCTGGGACATTGATTTGTACATAAATTTACATCTACATGAACAAAGACCTTTACTGATTTGCTTTCATGTATATTAAACCTCTGCAATATTGCCTCAACATATTTCTTTAGATTCAACCAAATTTTTGTGTTTGCCCAATTTATTTTAATTTCCATGCCCAAATTAAAAATTTCAACACCAAGATCTTTCATATAAAATTTATAAGATAATTAACCCTCAATATCCTTAATGATTTCCTTATTGTTCCAATCAACAACACATCATCAACATACAAGGCCACATAAATGGAATGATCATAGTACTAAGCTTTGCTACTTGAGAAATCAAGTCCCAATATAGAAGTATCAAAGTTTCGACACCATATTATTGGGCATTGTATTCATCCATATAGGGACTTCTTTAGCTTTCAAACCAACTAATTATTTCCCTTCACTCTAAAGCCTTATGGTCATTTCATGTAGATTTATTTTTCAAGATCCTCATGTAGGAATGGTGTATTACCTCCACTAACTCTATTTGGAGATCAAAAGAAGTGGTTATAGAAAAAATAAATCTAATAGATGTCAATTTAGCAACAAAATAAAAAATCTCACCAAAATAATTTCCCTCCTTTTGGTAATATCTCTCTGCCATTGAGTGACCTTTTTACTTCTATAATTTCCCTCTACATTCAACTTCTTCTTAAACACCCATTTTTAACCAATATTTTTTTTCCATGAAACTAAGATAAATCTAATACGTCATTTTAGTCCAAGGCCACCATTTCTTCAACCATTTCCTTCTTCATGAGTTTAGCCTCCTCATAATCAATTTCATCCCCTGTATTTTTGGGATCACCATGAATAGAATAGAAAACAAGTGGTCTATATTTTCTTTTTGTTTCCCTTCTTACTTGAATATATATGGAGTTCCTCCACTTAATTTGATTCAGCTGACTTATCTCCATCCATTGAGTCAAATTCTCCATTTTCCAACTCCATCTCCATTTTCTATAGTTCTCCTTGTTATGGTTGATCCTCCTATATTTTCGATAGGAACAATAGGAGTTCTATCAGTTATATTCTCGGTAGCAATGGTACCATTACACCCACTAATAATAGTTCTTCCTAATAGCTTGTGCAATGTTCCAATCCAAACTCCGCTCTGCAAATGTTATTGTTCCTTGAACTATCTTGCATTTATCCTTTTCACATATAGTATGTACACTTGCATCACTCATCTTACTCATAGATATCAAGTTTCTTCCCAAACCTAGAATATGAAAAACATGGAGGGTTCTAACTCATCCATCTTTAAGCAACAACCAGGACCTTCCATGTCCTATGATTTTGGTTATCGAGTCATATTCGAGGAATATATCACCTCAATTATACTTTTCATCTTAAAAAAACCACTCCATGTGATGACTAATATGAAAAGATGAACCTAAATCAATCAACCATGAATCACAATCTATGTTGCAATACCCTTCGCTTTTAACCCCTATTATGTAATTAATTTCAATCTATGAATTTATGTATTGGTTCATGGCATGGAGATCAAGGCCAAGGACTTACCAATGAATGTTGCAACATTTAGCAATATTTTGATTATGTAGAGAAACCATTTACTAGAAAGGCATGGTAACATCCTAAATATGATTTAAATTGCAAATGACAAAATAATAAAAATAAAAGTAGGTTTGAATGTGCAAGGAAACTAAATTAAGGGGAAATAATCTCCACTAAGGGAAGAGGTTAGAGGATAGTGAAGCCTTGAGAATCCAATTAATGATGATCAAATTTCATCATGGTGTCGTTAAGTTCCAAAAGGAAAGTGAATTGTTCTTACTCGCTTGTTAGCATAAATCCAATAGGTATCAGTATGAGCTTATTAATATCCTTTGAGCATTGCAAAACAATGCATTTCTCACATGAGAAGGAAAATGAATTCTTGTTTGCTTATGAGCTTAAAGAGAACTATTATTATTTCAAGTTTATTATCACTAAGTATCATATAATCCTATCTTATAACCCATGAATATTGTCGTGATCTTATGAGCATAAACAAATCATTATGAGCTCACGACCTCAAATTAATCGAGTTGTTGCAATAAATGGAGGTGTTTTACTATTATTATTATTAGCCTATGGTGAAAATGCTATTTAGTATTCACTTATGTGGAAAAATAAAATAAAATAATTATTAGCCTATGGTTAAAATGCTTATATATTTAAGAGTAAGCACTCATCTTGTTTTTGAAAGAAAATGAATCACGATGAGTTAGCATGTTTAAAGAAAAAGCACAATGTTATTATTTTTATTAATGTAAAGTGGATGATTATTAAT
>LPNX010167388.1:264636-279719 GCA_001517045.1 Pseudotsuga menziesii | reverse complement strand
ATACAAAAACCAGTACTGCTGATATGCCGAACCTGTGAACCTGTCAAATACCAAAACCTGTACTGCTGATATGCCGAACCTGTGAACCTGTCAAATACCAAAACCTATACTGCTGATATGCCGAACCTGTGAACCTGTCAAATACCAAAACCTGTACTGCTGATATGCCGAACCTGTGAACCTGTCAAATACCAAAACCTGTACTTACTGCTGATATGCCGAATCTGTGAACCTGTCAAATCTGTCATGTACCAATCTCTGAATCTGCTAGTGCACACTGTTCACTGCCATTCACAATTACTGAAATATTTCTGCTTTACTAGTGCTGAATATCATCACAGGTTAGACTTCAAAGACATAGGGTATGTACTAACATCATCATTAAATACCCATCATCATCATCAACATGTAATGTGCATGTAAGAAGTGCACATCATGGTGAATGTCATCACACCACTGCATGTATCATCAAGCATAACAGACTGTGCATTGTAGAGAGTTCATCATTGCATGGAAAAGTGTCATCACAAAAACAAACTACGGTATACACCACATTTACTGTGTTTGCACATGCTGCTCACACACTAGTACACACACAGTTTGTACATTTCATTGTACACTCATATAAACATTATGCTGTCCATACCTTTGACTGATAAACTGTACATCTACTAAATACTGAATATGCTTCACTTGTATACTATTGCACTTGTACAAATATTCCTGTTCTCATATCACTGTTTTACTTCATTTACTCAAACAAATGTTCAGAATAAAATCATGTTGTTTTGTTGCATTCATTTCAGTCTGTCATGTAGTTCAGTTCCCTTTCCAATTCTCTGGTAAACTTCTGGGTTAGAATACCGACAAAGAATTTAAAAACAATCAGTCAATCAGTCAATAGAAGCTGGCTGTTGGCGAGAAGCTTCCTTCCAGGGTACAAGCAGTTTCAGTATCGTTAACACATCTAGTGTCTATATTGATGCACTAAGTCTTCAGCAACTACACCACCGTTACAATTTTCTTAATCGTGAATGGCTTGTGACCAGATATTGATGTTAGTTTCAAAATGGGCGTGTAAACACAACGAAAATTTTAAGGCCAAGGAGAATCATCGATCAGCCTAATGTTAAGGCAAACAATGTATCGATATACTATTTCAAAGAACCCTACAAGTAGCCAAACTATTATTAATTAAATGTTTCTGTGCTATCCATGTTCTGATCTCAAGTTCCACTGTCACGTAGTTAAGTCTGAGCGGAAAATAAAAAACTCATCTCTGCTGTTTAAAGTTAGCATATATTATTTGCATCACCAAAGCACAAATTAGCCAATTCAGACGCCACATAAATTGAAAAGAGGGATACCTGTGGAAGTAAAATTCGCAGCTCGCCTATTCTGCTGTGGCACGATATATTCCATCAATCATGTTCCGAAGCTCTGGCAATCGGCAAAATGCAATGCAGCTACTACAGAGTAGTCGAATTCCAATTCAAATACCCTTCTCTAGTACCGCTCACGGCTTCTGGGCATTTCCGATCCAGCGGATATACCTTCTTCTACCATTCACTGCCACCCCTACGCGGTGGAAATGACTTATAGACTATGACTATATCATGCTGCACACGCCAATCAATCAAAATCTCCTCTGTCTGAGCATCGTATATGCGTATGAATATCGCTGCTCTGTCTTCCCCATCACACGTCAAATGAACAGGTAGGAAGAACGCGCTGGTGTATGCTCTACGCTGCACTTCAACGCTTGTTCCGGATTGGTCTTTAACTTCAACGCTGGTGTCCTGTAATTTCCTTTAAAAAAAATCGCAGAGGCTAAATTTCCAGACCACCGTAATTTCCTTCTTAAAAAATCGCAGAGGCTAAATTTCCAGAGCTCGCCATTCATCAATCGCTTTATGCCTTCATTTGTTTTCGTAAAGCTAGGTATATTTATATGAAGACTTAAGATAAACACTTTCCTTAGATTAGGGAATAAATTTATCTAAATTTTATTTTAAAATGAACATTTTCCTTATTTTAGTAAAAAATATTTTTAAATATTTAAAAATTTTATTATTATTATTTAAATAATAAATTTATTTAAAACTCTCCCCTTTGATTTTGGACTATAACAGATTTATCTAAAACAAAACTTTCTAGTATTTTTTAAAATCATCTTTCCATGTTTTAACAATTTTAATTGGTTAAAAATAATTGTTTATTAAACCATTTTAATTTAAGTTATTAAACCTTTTGAAACCCTTACGTATTCAAGTGTAAGTCTTTAAGTATTAGGGATACCTAGGGTAACAAGGACTTAATAGCACACAAAAGACCACTGAACATTTTCGACCCACTTAGGAACTTGAACACTCTACAGGGCTTTTGGCAATGTCCCAAGGCCTCCAAGGGCTTCAGACTTGGGCTTGGGCAAAGTCAAAAGGTCTCCTTTGACGCTAACACTTACAAAACTCACAGCAGCTCCAAGACTCACTGTTGGCATCAATGACAACTTAAACAACATGTACCTTCTTTTCTTCTTGCTTTTCATCCTTGACTTCTGCTTCATTTTCTTTGTCTTGACTCCTCCTTTGGTGTTCTTCTGTAATATCCCAAATCTCGATATTTTCTATTTCTAAGCAAAAGGACTGATACAACTGGGCATGCAAACTACCATGCAAAAATCCCTATTTTATAGGAAAAATTACAGTTAGAGTTTGTGAGATAGAATGAACACTTACCACTAATAAGCTGGTAGGACTGCTCCAGAGAAAGTATGCAAGCACTGAGAGCTGGATCGCAGATGAACTGATCTCCTCTGCTTACGGTGAACCCCCAGCAACAAGACGCCCAATCAAAAAAGGATGACACCCTCAGGGAAGGAGGTGTCCGATGGAGCTGTGGATTTGCGGGGCTGATAGCCTTTCCGTGCCGGAGAGAATGCCTGATACAAGAGTGATTTTTGAGTCCTCTAGGCCAGATAGCGACTTGCTTCTGAGAGACAGCTGCTCACGCCCCTGGAATCCCGAAACTACTGATAACTGTTCCGGATGGGCACGGAGGGATCTGATAATCACCAGGTACCAGAGTATGATGCTGATGATGAGAATGGTGCCTGAGTTTCAGAAGGAAACTGAGATCTGAAGGCCCCACAGCTGATTAGAGATTTTCGGCTGAAAACCCCCCTTTTACGGCTGCACACGTATCCCTGCAACGATCTATACCATATGCTAGATAACTGATGAATGAAGGAAGAACAAGTGGTGAACCAGTATGGCTTACCCTGAATAAGACTAGGGCAGATGTTTCACTGCCGAAACCTTGTTAGCTAAAGACTCCGTCTCCAACCCCAACTGCTGTGCTGCTATCCAAGAGCTCCCTAAATAATCATAATCCAAAGTGAAGTCTCCTCTCGCTTTCTCCTCTATTTATAAAGTTCAACTGCGCAAAACCTAATCTTTGACCTAATTAGGTCACTTTATCTTCTAATTTGCCGTTGACTTGCATGCATGCGTATGGAGACTTAAAGAGTGCATGCATCATTAAATAATGCTTGGTTGGCATGCACAAAGGTGGCCTTTGGCCCTGGTGGCCCATCTTGACCAAGTGATGATGCCCTAGATCTTCTATGGATGGCATCAGTCCTCAGCTGATTCCCTAGCTGTCAGTAACCGCTCGAACCCACAGGAATCACATAGGTTAGCGGTTTTGGGCCTCAAGGCCTAATTGGAAGAGGACATTACAGTCCTCCCCACTCGAGATTGCTTGTCCTCAAGCAACTTCAAACTAGGATGCTGCAATACCTGTTCACCTTCCCAGGTGGCGTCCTCTGGCGGTAGTTCTTTCCATTGAACTAAGTATTCTCTGATTACTCTGTTCCTGAGCTTCCTCTCTCTAGTCTGTATGATCCGTTCGGGAATCAGAATCAGCAGTCCTTCATCGTCTAAAGGGGGCAATTCGGTGGATGGAGCAATGTGTTGCCCAAGGGTCTTCTTCAAACTAGATACATGGAACACATTGTGAATTTTGCTTTCCTGGGGAAGTTCTAGTTCATATGCCACCTCTCCCACCTTCTGAATTATTTTGTAGGGCCCATAGAAGCAGGGTTTTAACTTCTCTGCTCCTTTCTTTTTAAGTGAAGATTGTCTGTAAGGCTGGAGCCTTAAGTAAACTAAATCCCCTACCTCAAAGCTCCGCTCAATCCTGTGTTTGTCGGCATATATCTTCTGTTGATTCTGGGCTGTTTGTAAATTCTCTTCCAATACTTTCAGGATATCCTGACTGTCCTGTATCCAATCCTTAGCCTTAGGAGCCCTACTATCTCCAAATGCCAAATCTGCATAGTCCACGGCCTCATAACCATATAATGCCTTAAAAGGGGTCATCCTAATAGACATGTGATAAGTAGTGTTGTAGCAATACTCCCCTAGGTGTAGCCATTTGATCCACGTTCGCTACTGCCCTGCTACATAGTTCCTTAGATATCCTTTGATCCACTTGTTGACTATTTCTGTTTGCCCGTCACTCTGGGGGTGATAACTCGTACTAGTAGCCAGTTCGGTCCCCACCAATCTGAACAGTTCCTGCCAGAAGGCACCCGTGAATCTGCTATCCCAATCACTGACAATGGTCTTAGGTAACCCATGTAACCTGAAGACCTCCCTGAAGAATAACTCCGCTACTTGAGCTGCCGAGTAGTTTGATGATATCGAGAAGAAATGTGCAAACTTGGTCAGTCTGTCAACTACTAAATATAAACAATCTCGCCCTTGGACCTTGGGCAAGCCTGTAATAAAGTCCATGGAGATGCTCTGTAATGTCCTCTTCCAATTAGACCTTGAGGACCAAAACCGCTAACCTATGTGATTCCTGTGGGTTCGAGCGGTTACTGACAGCTAGGGAATCAGCTGAGGACTGATGCCATCCATATAAGATCTAGGGCATCATCACTTGGTCAAGAAGGGCCACTAAGGCCAAAGGCCGCCTTTGTGCATGCCAACCAAGCATTATTTAATGATGCATGCACTCTTTAAGTCTCCATACGCATGCATGCAAGTCAACGGCAAATTAGAAGATAAAGTGACCTAATTAGGTCAAAGATTAGGTTTTGCGCAGTTGAACTTTATAAATAGAGGAGAAAGCGAGAGGAGACTTCACTTTTGATTATGATTATTTAGGGAGCTCTTGGATAGCAGCACAGCAGTTGGGGTTGGAGACGGAGTCTTCAGCTAACAGGATTTCGACAGTGAAACATCTGCCCTAGTCTTATTCAGGGTAAGCCATACTAGTTCACCACTTGTTCTTCATTCATTTATCAGTTATCTAGCATATGGTATAGATCGTTGCAGGGACACGTGTGCAGCCGTAAAAGGGGGGTTTTCAGCCGGAAAGCCCTAATCAACTGTGGGGCCTTCAGATCTCAGTTTCCTTCCGAAACTCAGGCACCATTCTCATCATCAGCATCATACTCTGGTACCCGGTGATTATCAGATCCCTCCGTGCTCATCTGGAACAGTTATCAGCAGTTTTGGGATTCCAGGGGCGTGAGCAGCTGTCTCTCAGAAGCAAGTCGCTATCCTGCCTAGAGGACTCAGAAATCACTCTTGTATCAAGCATTCTCTCCGGCACAGAAAGGCTATCAGCCCCGCAAATCCGCAGCTCCATCGAACACCTCCTTCCCTGAGGGCGTCATCCTTTTTTGATTGGGCGTCTTGCTCCTGGGGGTTCACCGTAAGCAGAGGACATCAGTTCATCTCCGATCCAGTTCTCAGTGCTTGCATGCTTTCTCCGGAGCAGTCCAGCCGGCTTATCAGTGGTAAGTGTTCATTCTATCTCACAAACCCTAACCCTAATTTTTCCTATAAAATAGGGATTTTTGCATGGCAGTTTGCATGCCCAGTTGTATCAGCCTTTTTGCTTAGAAATAGAAAATATGGGGATTTGGGATATTACAGTGGTATCAGAGCTGTTTTCTTGGCCAGCTGTGGGCTTAAGAGATGAAAAGTAAATGAATACAGAAGGAGATCCTTTTGTAACCTATAGGAGGAGGAAGAGTAGATACACAGAAGAATTTGAAGATATCCAACGAGAAGATACCAATTCAGACATGGAACAAACAGGTATACATTCAGATAGGGGAAAAGGAACGGGAGAAGAGGAGGATCGGATGGAGTTTCGCAGCTTGGTCTCTGCATTGCAAGACTTAGCCAAAGGACAAAAATAAGTCCTCAATGCAATCAACAGACTATCAAGGAAACCGGAAACAGGTATCAACAGTACACCTCCCTCACCGGTAGATCGGGGGTCTTCAAGCAGTAGTGGAAAGATGGTGTACACTAACATCCAGAACACTCCGCACATATACAGCAGACCTACTATCAGGCCTACCATGCCTCACTTCTTGGCAGATACAGTGGGGGGCCCGGTCATGCAGGTAGAACCTAGCGAGCCTTTTGGGGCTTATTTGCAGGAGTACAGAGACTTAGAGGATGAGTTTCATGCTGCCATGTCTTTCTCAGACTTCTGCAACATGAAGAGTAGGAACAGGCCCAGGAATTTCAACAAGGGTTTCAATCGCAACTATGAGCTGCAAAAGACCTTGGGCAGGTTAACCATCCCAAACTTTGATGGGACTCGCGGAGGATCAGCGAGAACATGGGTCCAAAAGTTGGATACCTATTTCCAACTCAACCCCATGACAGAGACAGACGCCATTAAGTTGGCTACAATTCACCTGGACGGAGAAGCTCACGAATGGTGGTACCACGGATTGGTGACATTGGGTCACAACACCATACATTCTTACGGTGAGTTCACTCAAAAACTCATAGAGAGGTTTGATAGGAAAGATCCAGAGATCCATTTCAAGGAGTTGGCTCAACTCAAGCAGACGGGTAGTGCAGAAGCTTTCATTTCAGAATTTCGGAGGCTAGCCGTTATGGTAACAGATGTGTCTGAGAGCAGATTGACTATGTTATTCACTGAGGCCCTCATAGAGCCACTACGGGGATGGGTGAAACCCTACAAACCCCTCACTCTGCAGGATGCTATTAGTAGGGCAAGGGATCTTCAGGATTCAGTGCCCAAAAACAAATTTCCTCTGAAAACTAATTTTTTTGTTAGGGACAAGGACAGGAAACCTTTCCAGCAGGATGTGCCCAAGAAAACTTGGTTAGATGAGGACACTAGGAAAGACTTGAGAAGGAAGAAGCTATGCTTCACCTGTCAGGAACCATGGGTACCAGGACACAGGTGTGCAGGGAAGGCGAAGGCCCACTACATTGAGGTGTATTCAGACAGTGATGAGGACGACGATGAGCAGGAGGCCACAGAAGAGGATTCACACCAAGGTGATACACCAGAGGGAGTCATTGCTACATTATCTGGAGTACCAAGATTCCATACCCTCAGGGTCAAGGGCGTAGTCCAAGGTCACAGAGTAGGAGTATTGATTGATGGGGGAGCCACCCACAATTTCAATGACTCCACTTGGGTAGCCAAGAGAGGTATCCAGACCAAGAAGTTCGAGGGATTCACTGTAGCAGTAGCCGAGAACTCCAGCATGGAGTGCAACTACTGGATCTCAAAACTGAATGTTGCCTTAGGTAACTATCAGATGACAAATTCTTTCTATGTAGTGGATGTAGCAGATACTCATGTGGTCTTGGGTGTTCAATGGCTTTATTCTATAGGGAAATACACTACAGACTACAGCGCAATGGAAATGGAGTTCCAGGGGCCAGATGGGAAAAGGGTAGTTTTGAGGGGCATGAACACTTATCCCCCAAAACCGGTCGCATCACAGAGAATGGAGGCAGTGCTCCGACAGGATGATATAGAATGGGCTGCAGAATGTTTGGTCACCTTCAGGAAACCTCCAGAGACCAGCACACAACACCCAAGTGACATTCAAGCCTTGCTACAGAAACACAAAAAGGTTTTTCAGGACCTTCCATCAGGTAGACTACCAAATCGAGGTTTTGAACACATCATCGAGCTAGAGGAGGGAACACAAGCAGTCATCACCACTCCTTACCAGCATCCCAAAAGGTACAAGGATGAGATTGAGAAAACCATCAAAGAATTACTGGAGCTTGGATATATTCGGCCCAGTTCTAGCCCCTTTGCATCCTCAGTAGTACTGGTCAAGAAGAAGGATGGTACACTGCGAATATGCATCGATTATCGAGCACTTAACAAAAAGACCATTAAGAACAGGTATCCAATTCCCAGAATTGACGAACTCATGGATGAGCTTCGGGGAGCTCAATACTTCTCCAAGATCGATCTTCGCTCAGGGTACCATCAAATCAAGGTAAGGGACCAGGACATCTCCAAAACAGCTTTCCGCTGTCATTATGGTCACTATGAGTTTCTGGTCATGCCCTTCCGACTTACCAATGCTCCGGCCACTTTCCAGTCATGCATGAACCACACCTTCCGAGCACAGCTACGTAAATTTTTGCTTGTATTCTTTGATGACATCCTGATTTACAGCAAAACCTGGGAAGAACATCTGAAACACCTGGACGAAACATTGAGTATTTTAGAAGAGCATTCGCTATATGCAAAAATGTCCAAGTGTGAGTTTGGCATGAAGAAAATGTTGTACTTAGGACACGTAATCAATGCAGAAGGAGTACAGGTTGACATGGAGAAAATCAGGGCTATCAGAGATTGGCCTGCGCCAAAAACAGTTACAGAGTTGAGAAGGTTCCTAGGTCTGTGTACTTATTACCGTCGGTACGTTAAGGGATTCTCCCAATTTGCAGCACCCCTCACAGATCTCACCAAGAAAGAAGCGTTCACTTGGACAGACTTGGCACAGAAAACTTTCGAGGAGATGAAGGTTATTATGAGTTCTTGTCCAGTTCTAGCATTACCAGACTTCTCACAACCTTTTGTGGTAGAATGTGATGCCTCAGGGGAAGGGTTAGGAGTAGTGTTGATGCAGAATCATCACCCTATTGCATTTGAGAGTCGTAAACTAAAGAACTACGAGCGCCATTACTCCATATATGACAAGGAGATGCTGACCATCTTGCATGCTCTCACAAAATTCAGACAGTACCTGGTGGGCAGTAAGTTCAAAATCAAAACTGATCATAACAGCCTCAAGTATTTCCTGGAGCAGAAGGCACTGAATGAGCGACAGCAAAAATGGGTCATCAAGGTACAAGCCTATGATTTCGAGATCGACTATGTGAAAGGAAAGACTAATGTAGTAGCTGATGCATTATCCAGGCGTCCAGCCCCATTATCTCTCAGTAGTATATCCACGGATTGGAGGGCACTTCTCTTAGTGGAATACTCCAAAAATAAATTCGCTTGCGAATTATTGGACGGGCAAATTCAAGATGACAGGTACAGGATTGTGGATGACATCATCTATTACAAAGACAGAATATACCTCATTCCAGAATCCACATTGAGGAAGAAGATCAATCAGGCAGCCCACGATTCTCCTTTATCAGGGCATCAAGGTTTCTTAAAGACCTACAGGCAGATCAGAGAGAGGTTCTCATGGAAGGGCCTCAAGGGGGAGATTATGCAGCATGTCCGGGAATGTAGCATCTGTCAGCAGAACAAGATTGAGAATACCCATCCAGCAGGGTTACTCCAGCCACTACCGATTCCAGAACAGAAGTGGGAAAGCATCTCCATGGACTTTATTACAGGCTTGCCCAAGGTCCAAGGGCGAGATTGTTTATATGTAGTAGTTGACAGACTGACCAAGTTTGCACATTTCTTCTCGATATCATCAGACTACTCGGCAGCTCAAGTAGCGGAGTTATTCTTCAGGGAGGTCTTCAGGTTACACGGGTTACCTAAGACCATTGTCAGTGATCGGGATAGCAGATTCACGGGTGCCTTCTGGCAGGAACTGTTCAGATTGGTGGGGACCGAACTGGCTACTAGTACGAGTTATCACCCCCAGAGTGACGAGAAAACAGAAATAGTCAACAAGTGGATCGAAGGATATCTAAGGAACTATGTAGCAGGGCAGCAGCAGTGTTATCGGAACCGGCCCGAAACCGGCAAAACCGGTCGGTCTGACCGGTTCACAGGGTTGACCGGTCCAGTTTCCTAAAAAAAATTAAAAAACCGGAAATTTGACCAAACCGGGCACTGAACCAGCTGGTTCGTTCTCTGCCGTACGGCCACGTGCAAGGACCCACGTTTTTTCAATTTTTTTAAAAAAAAACAAAAATACAAGTTTTAAACGAATGTGATTGAAGTTTGATTTTGAAAAGAATTGGAATTGGAAATTTGACTTTATATTGTTGTATTTGAGTCACAATAAACTAAGCTCACATCATTAAGATCCTTATATGCAATATGACATGACAATACAGTTGATTTGTAACTATGACATATCCTGTTCTTATCTCACATCATTAAGATCCTTATACGCAATATGACATGACGATACAGTTGATTTGTAACTCTGAGATATCATGTTCTCTTCTCACAATCTTAGCTCTATTGTCTGAAGATTCTTCATAAGTGCAGTTTCCCATTCATACTTTTTTCATATGGGAGGTGATCTGACTACATCCAATGGGCTAGTCATTGTTATACTTCGAAGTATTAATTTCCAATCTTGGCAGCTTTCTCCCTAAGCCCAAAAGGATGCTCCTATGAAACATCTTCTGTGTATTTTCTTCATTTAATATTTATGCAAGGAACACCAGATGCAATTTTTGTATCATGGGAAAATTTCCTTTCTCCCCATTGGTGCTCACTTTGGAGGTTTTGGACATATTTAAAATTATTGTTATTGCTGGTCTGACCTTGTGAACAATGATCTTATGTTACAAGGGTTTGAACTCAGATCCGCTATTTTTTTTTAAAAGTCAGGATCCAGATACAGGGAAATGGCATATATAGAGTAAAAAAGTTAAAAAGATGAACCAGAAACATAAAAATAAAAACTTTAAATTCAAAACCGTTAATTACTTTGAAAATATACCCAAAATGAGGGCTCCCATTAATATATTGTGTTAGCCGTAAGAGTTGAGGCATAATATGTAAACATTGAGGACATGCAAAATGAGAGCAAACATTGACAAAATATGTAAACATTGGACACATACATGGACATGGACATGAGGACATGGACATGTATTCATTAGTACTATGGTTTATTTTTGGATTGTAGGGGCCATTTAGAGCCTCTTTGTTGATGTACTTTGGTTCAGAACCTCACAGATGTATTGCACTAGGTGCTATTTTGGATATTTGCACCCATATTTGCTATATATATGAGAAACTTTGCATATTTGTGTATTAATGGTTTGGATTCATATGTATGCACATGAATATATATGTTTTTTTACAAAATATGAATATTTTATGTATTTTTTAGTCAGCCGGTTTTTTGCCGGTTCCGATCCGGTTCACATTTTGGGCTTCGCCGGTTCGATGACCGGTCCGGTTCCGATAACATTGGGCGGCAGCGAACATGGATCAAATGGCTACACCTAGGGGAGTATTGCTACAACACTACTTATCACATGTCTATTAGGATGACCCCTTTTAAGGCATTATATGGTTATGAGGCCTTGGACTATGCAGATTTGGCATTTGGAGACAGTAAGGCTCCTAAGGCTAAGGATTGGATACAGGACAGTTAGGACATCCTGAAAGTATTGAAAGAGAATTTACAAACAGCCCAGAATCAACAGAAGATGTATGCCGACAAACACAGGATTAAGCGGAGCTTTGAGGTAGGGGATTTAGTTTACTTAAGGCTCCAGCCTTACAGACAGTCTTCACTTAAAAAGAAAGGAGCAGAGAAGTCAAAATCCCGCTTCTATGGGCCCTACAAAATAATTCGGAAGGTGGGAGAGGTGGCATATGAACTAGAACTTCCCCAGGAAAGCAAAATTCACAATGTGTTCCATGTATCTAGTTTGAAGAAGACCCTTGGGCAACACATTGCTCCATCCACCGAATTGCCTCCTTTAGACGATGAAGGACTGCTGATACTGATTCCCGAACGGATCATACAGACTAGAGAGAGGAAGCTCAGGACCAGAGTAATCAGAGAATACTTAGTTCAATGGAAAGAACTACCGCCAGAGGACGCCACCTGGGAAGGTGAACAGGTATTGCAGCATCCCAGTTTGAAGTTGCTTGAGGACAAGCAATCTCGAGCGGGGAGGACTGTAATGTCCTCTTCCAATTAGGCCTTGAGGCCCAAAACTGCTAACCTATGTGATTCCTGTGGGTTCGAGCAATTCCTGACAGCTAGGGAATCAGCTGGAGACTGATGCCATCCATAGAAGATCTAGGGCATCATCACTTGGTCAAGAAGGGCCACCAGGGCCAAAGGCCACCTTCGTGCATGCCAACCAAGCATTATTTAATGATGCATGCACTCTTTAAAGTCTCCATACGCATGCATGCAAGTCAACGGCAAATTAGAAGATAAAGTGACCTAATTAGGTCAAAGATTAGGTTTTGCGTAGTTGAACTTTATAAATAGAGGAGAAAGTGAGAGGAGACTTCACTTTTGATTATGATTATTTTGGGAGCTCTTGGATAGCAGCACAGCAGTTGGGGTTGGAGACGGAGTCTTCAGCTAACAGGATTTTGGCAGTGAAACATCTGCCCTAGTCTTATTCAGGGTAAGCCATACTGGTTCACCACTTGTTCTTCATTCATTTATCAATTATCTAGCATATGGTATAGATCGTTGCAGGGACACGTGTGCAGCCGTAAAAGGGGGGTTTTCAGCCGGAAAGCCCTAGTCAGCTGTGGGGCCTTCAGATCTCAGTTTCCTTCCGAACTCAAGCACCATTCTCATCATTAGCATCATACTCCGGTACCCGGTGATTATCAGATCCCTCCGTGCTCATCCGGAACAGTTATCAGGAGTTTCGGGATTCCAGGGGCGTGAGCAGTTGTCTTTCAGAAGCAAGTCGCTATCCTGCCTAGAGGACTCAGAAATCACTCTTGTATCAGGCATTCTCTCCGGCACAGAAAGACTATCAACCCCGCAAATCCGCAGCTCCATCGGACACCTTCTTCCCTGAGGGCGTCATCCTTTTCTGATTGGGCGTCTTGCTCCTGGGGGTTCACCGTAAGCAGAGGAGATCAGTTCATCTCCGATCCAGTTCTCAATGCTTGCATACTTTCTCCGGAGCAGTCCAGCCGGCTTATCAGTGGTAAGTGTTCATTCTATCTCACAAACCCTAACCCTAATTTTTCCTATAAAATAGGAATTTTTGCATGGCAGTTTGCATGCCCAGTTGTATCAGCCTTTTTGCTTAGAAATAGAAAATATCGGGATTTGGGATATTACATGCTCTCCCACTTCTGTTCTGGAATCGGTAGTGGCTGGAGTAACCCTGCTGGATGGGTATTCTCAATCTTGTTCTGCTGACAGATGCTACATTCCCGGACATGCTGCATAATCTCCCCCTTGAGGCCCTTCCATGAGAACCTCTTTCTGGTCTGCCTGTAGGTCTTTAAGAAACCTTGATGCCCTGATAAAGGAGAATCGTGGGCTGCCTGATTGATCTACTTCCTCAATGTGGATTCTGGAACGAGGTATATTCTATCTTTGTAATAGATGATGTCATCCACAATCCTGTACCTGTCATCCTGAATTTGCCCGTCCAATAATTCGCAAGCGAATTTATTTTTGGAGTATTCCACTAAGAGAAGTGCTCTCCAATCCGTGGATATACTACTGAGAGATAATGGGGTTGGACGCCTGGATAATGCATCAGCTACTACATTAGTCTTACCTTTCACATAGTCGATCTCGAAATCATAGGCTTGTACCTTGCTGACCCATTTATGCTGTCGCTCATTCAGTTCCTTCTGCTCCAGGAAATACTTGAGGCTATTATGATCGGTTTTGATTTCGAACTTACTGCGCACCAGGTACTGTCTGAATTTTGTGAGAGCATGCAAGATGGCCAGCATCTCCTTGTCATATATGGAGTAATGGCGCTCGTAGTTCTTCAGTTTACGGCTCTCAAATGCAATAGGGTGATGATTCTGCATCAACACTGCTCCTATCCCTTCCCCTGAGGCATCACATTCTACCACAAAAGGTTGTGAAAAGTCTGGTAATGCTAGAACTGGACAAGAACTCATAATAACCTTCATCTCCTCGAAAGTTTTCTGTGCCAAGTCTGTCCAAGTGAACGCTCCTTTCTTGGTGAGATCTGTGAGGGGTGCTGCAAATTGGGAGAATCCCTTAACGTACCGACGATAATAAGTACACAGACCTAGGAACCCTCTCAACTCTGTATCTGTTTATGGCGCAGGCCAATCTCTGATAGCCCTGATTTTCTCCATGTCAACCTGTACTCCTTCTGCATTGATTACGTGTCCTAAGTACAACATTTCCTTCATGCCAAACTCACACTTGAACATTTTTGCATATAGCGAATGCTCTTCTAAAATACTCAATGTTTCGTCCAGGTGTTTCAGATGTTCTTCCCAGGTTTTGCTGTAAATCAGGATGTCATCAAAGAATACAAGCAAAAATTTACGTAGCTGTGCTCGGAAGGTGTGGTTCATGCATGACTGGAAAGTGGCCGGAGCATTGGTAAGTCCGAAGGGCATGACCAGAAACTCATAGTGACCATAATGACAGCGGAAAGTTGTTTTGGAGATGTCCTGGTCCCTTACCCTGATCTGATGGTACCCCGAGCGAAGATCGATCTTGGAGAAGTATTGAGCTCCCCGAAGCTCATCCATGAGTTCGTCAATTCTGGAAATTGGATACCTGTTCTTAATGGTCTTTTTGTTAAGTGCTCGATAATCGATGCACATTCGCAGTGTACCATCCTCCTTCTTGACCAGTACTACTGAGCATAGTTGCATATATCGCCGATATATCGCCGACATCGCGATATATCGCGACTCAATGACCCCGGCGATATATCGCCACTAATTTATCGCGATAATTTCCGACATTTTTAAAATATCGCGACACTTTAATATATCGCGATATATTCCGATAATATCGCGATTCGATGGAATATATCGGCCTGCTGGGCAAAAAATTAAAAAACTCGCCGATAACAGTCCGCGGCCGGATTTTTTCAAGTCATTTGGGCTTT